>JARJEC010018647.1:0-11216 GCA_030264575.1 Tachinus sp. AB-2021
GAAGATAGTTACTGTATACTGTAAACAATAAATTAAATTTTCAAAGTAGAGAGTCACTTTAAGAACATGATATCTCGCATTAGCTCTTCATAGCATTCGAGAGTTTATTTTTGCTTACCTTACTTATTGCATTAGTATACTACAAACTAAACATGACCTAATTGTTATTCCCTAAAAATGCGGTGAGTGAGAAGATCCGTAACTTTCGCTAAATTAGACCATTTAAAAGAGTGCGAATTATTGAGATACACGAGTATTGTATAGGATTCTACGAAATTTTCAAACATGTGAATCGATCACAATATAAGTTAAATTTAGAGAGATTGGCAGAAGGTTTTCATAAACGCACTTGACATTTAAATTTACATAAGATTGTAAAGATCGACTTTGAAAAAAGGCTAATAAACCAACCTGAGAAAGTAAGTAAGATAGGAAAAGCTGCCTTAAGATGCTTTAGAATATCTGATTTCTTAACATGTTCGGAAGGATTACCGAATGCATATGAATACATATATTTAATTAATTTTTTACTGTTACTCACTTGATAATGACCTTCAAAAGTCGAAACTCGAGTCGCCTTTATTTTTATATTTAATAAATAAATAATTTTTGTGGTTAAAAACGTAGTAATTCTTATTTTATTTATTTATTAAAATGAATAGTATCACATAGTAATGGTCGAAATCATCCTTATGATCTTATTAAATATTATAACTTTTCTATGAAACTTCAATCTATTATACCGGGTGACAACTGAAGCATGTACGCGCCTATATCATTTTTATTTATAAATATTTTTTAACGAAATTTCTATGGCTTAAAATACATCATAAGACTTCACTCCACCGCTCAAATTTTCTAAAACATTATTTCCGGTTTAAACGGAAATAACATCTATTTTATTTATTTTAATAGAAAACAGTATGATTTTGCAATTTTGGAATTTTTGGATTTTACGTATAAATTCAAATTTTCAGAAGTTTTTGAAACATCATTTTGAAAAAACATCTAAATACAATGGGATCATTAAGAAAAAAATAACTTTGCAACCGCCGGTGTGGCATATTCAGTACGGTCGATGTCAAATGTTTACAAAATTAAATCAACGTTAGGCAAGGTCAGCATTTAGATGGGTGACCGTATAGCCCCGGTACCATTCGCCATCGGGAAACAATTAATGGCGCTCTAGATATCGAAGGTAAATTTATAGAGTAACAAGCTTTAACGCAAAACATACATACATGCATACTTGAACACGGCTGAAGGACCTCGAGGTCGATGCCAGTTGGGTCAAACCCCACAAATACAATTACTAACTATAACTTTGATCCATTAATCAAAATTGAGTGATTTGTGCGCTTTTATATATGACATAATTAGTATTTTGGTTATAATTTATTTTTTTTTAAATGCAACCCCCTTGGTACCATGGTATCATGTAAAAACAGATTTTTTTGCAATCAAACGACACCAAAAATACTTCTTTCGAACAAGTATTAAAAAAATATAATTTTTTTGTGAAATAAGAAAATGTTTATAAATTGAAATTATGTTACCAAAACTGCTGAAAATTTTTATTATATTTGTAAAATAACAAATAAAAATTTGCAAAAATATACCGGGTGTTCTATTTAAAATAAGAAAATTTGTGTAATTTCCCGTTAAACCGGAAATTTTTTTTTTTTAAATTTGTAGCGATTAAGTAGGGTCTATGATATATTTTAACCCAAAAAATGTTTATAAGAAAATATTTGTAAGTAAAAACATATGTACCCGTGATTTTGTAACAGGGTAATAATTTTTGTATTAACACCCTAATAAAATATTTTTATCAATGAGTGCAATTTATGTGTCATGACCACTGAATTATATACATATATAACATAATACAGTGACAATGACAAATACATTGCTTAGCTACTAACCTATAAATTACACATGTGTCATTAATATTTTTCCAGAAGAAGTTAAAATCGATGGTTCAGTTAAGGTAGTATTATAAAAATCTGCAAATAAATTTCATCACGTAGCATAGGCTTAAAAAATTAAAATATGGATTGGTGTAAACAAGTTTGAGCAGTGCCTTGTGTCCAAAAATGCAGAGAATTTTGTTTACTTTAGATGTAAACATTTAAAACCATTGAGCTTATCGTCTGAGTACTCCAAGTATTTAATAATTAGTTTACAAAAATATTTACTTTAACTTGTTTTCTGAATTACTACTTTTATGAAGCAACAATCAAAAGGATTAGATAAGCTGTGAGAGTTCTGGTCTAAAATCACATAGTGTCTAATAAGAGGTTATGATGGTTAATTGTACATGGTCATTTGGGGCTAGCAATTTGCAAGATGAAAATTTCTAGTTGTCAAGCCAGGCAATTAGGGGGCACGGAATGAATGCTCAAAGGCACTATTGCATAACGTAAAATGATAATTACAAATAATATAGACATTAAGTGATTAAAGGACAAAATTAAATCTACTATTAAGTTAGTTACAACCAACTTAGCGCGGCATATGGAAGGTTTTTTTGTTTAACTATAAAAAGAAATTTATAATACGAGAGAGGTCTAGAGTATGCTCAGACAAAAAACCAGCTCTAATTTTGTCTCCGAACATACCCTGGACCTTTCCCATGTAATGTGTCCTCTTCTATCGTTTTGAAAAAACGTCTTCCATATTCCACGCTAAGTTTTTTTACTATAATTAATTAAATTTTTGGTAAATCAACCTAAATGATTATTATTGCCTTAAATCTAGAATTTAAGCAGCTCTAGCATGCACATATAACTCTGTCAAGATAGAAACCATCTTGGCTGCACGCTAAACCCTTTAATTGCCAGTCTGGTGAAACTGTTATTTAGACAGTTTGCCATCTCCAAGTAACATTGGCCGTCGGAAATTATTACCAGAATAATGCGTTTGTCACGTGACCAACTTTCACATCCCTATGTAAATATTATTATTATTTATTATTATCATTTATCTTTTACATCTCTTTTATACCCTTTCGAGTATAGAGATTTTTATATGTAAATATACAAGTTCCAAATTATCTATTTACATAACTTGCTAACTTTGTTAATATCGAAGTAATAAAAAAGGATAAATTAGCAAAATAGTAGCATTTTACCTGAGATTTCAAAAGTGACCATTATATTTAAAATTGCCTTTAGTAATAAATTTAATTTATAAAATAGCTCATCTACTCACCCAGCTATTGGGTCATCTCAGAATTGGATAATTTTATTATTACTTTACAAAATTTATTGGACAAATATTTGCCCAACTGTTGTTGTTGTTATATGATCAAGAAATTGCATAATATGCTTAATGATCAAGAAATTGTATAATATGCATAATAAAATTTAAAAAATGTTGTACCATTATTTTAATCATCTCAATCTGACGAAACTATAGCTGGAAGAACCTACGCTGCCTCGTAGTTTAACTTACATAATGTGAACCAAACCTATGTGCTATACAATTAGTGTATCTTCTGAAAATGTTTTATGATATTACTTAAAATCAACTCGTTATTTTCTATTGCTAAAATAATCAAAGTTGTGCAACTATAAAATTAGATAGTTGTAGTTCCTTTATTTGCAACATTTGTATATTATGTATTATCATTTCATAAAAAGTCTAAACTGCCAGAAAGATGAATACAATTGTGCAATTATATATCTTTATGTATGTTAAACATGATGAGATGCACACAATAGAACACTAGAACACTAGAAACCTTTAATAAAACAATACAGTTTTAAATAAAAAGCTCTGTTGAACATAAATGTACAATATACATTCATATAATTATGTATTAAAGTATTATTGGACATATTTGCAAAATTTGAATGCGTTATTTCTCGCATTTAGCTTTAGCATTAATTATTACATTTATTGATTGAAAGATTAAAAACAATAATGTTGTATTTATTTTTTTATTATATATATTATGGACGAATTGATTAATGATGCAGTGTGCATAATACCCAGCAGGCAATATTAAAAATGGCCAAAAATTATAGGGCAAGACAATAAATATTATTGAAAATATTATCTTGCATATTATGCACAGAGTGTATAAACCATTCTTTCAATCTTTTGAATTAAAAAAATTATAATTATTATTATGTTTAAGGAAATATTAATTAAAATTACAAAATTAAGATATAATTCCCAAAAGTAAATTTAAGAAACAATAAAAATCAATGATCTTTTTGTTTGTAAAAACGTATTCTATTTATGGAGTAGTTCTCACTTTGGTGACAGAATTTTTCCAGCTTGTTTTGTTAAACTACACAAAGCCATTTGTTTTGTTTTTATCTTTTTATTTTTTTTCTTTTTTCCACATTTTGAATTTAATGATCTAGTATGGTCGCTTGCTTTTCTCGTAAATGCAAGTTTTTCAATTATATTTTCCTCTACTTTCAGAGTCTAAAAAATCAAATCGACAGCTGCCAAGATAGTTGACAATGTCATATATATATATATATATATATATATATATATATAACAGATTACAAAAACATAAAGAAGAACATAACATTATCAATACGCGACAATATGCATTTCAAAAACAAACTGGTACAAGGTCTGCAGTAACAGATATAGTGCAATTAATTATGATGCACTTGATTCCAGAAAGGAATGCCTGCCAGCGTTTCTAGATATGGAAAAGGCATTTGATACTATCAACAAGAAAAAACTAATAAAAAACTGCGTAAAATTTGAATAGAAGCAAAAGAACTTAATTTACTAGAGACCTTTTTAGAAACTAGACCTATACGAACAAAAGCTAATAACTTTCTAAGTACAATAAAATACTGTAATTACGTCACACCACAAGGAGGTGTACTTGCGCCTTTTCTATATATCCTATATATAAATGACACCTTTGAACTATAATTAAATGGAAATCTCTATATGTATGCGGATGACACAACCCTAAAACATACAGAAATGTGTAAAACAAAACTACAAAAGAAAATCCAAAACAATCTATACAAAATAACTGAATGGTACAACAATAACTTGCTAACAATTAATGAACAAAAAACAAATGTTATGCTGATAACACAAAAAAGCGAAACATTAAATTTACATTACAACAAAATATCAAACAACTTAAGGAATTATCGCATACAAAATATCTAGGAATCACAATAAACAATAACCTAAACTGTGACACACACACACATACAAAACCTTACAATGAAAAACACAAAAGTTATTGGAACGTTATACAAAGTAACAAACCTTATCACACCCAAAACGAAAAATATGATCTATAATGGTATCTTTGGCTCGCAAATTATGTATTTGATACATAGATGGTCACAAACATGCACACAAAACATTGATAAATTATAACGACAACAAAATAAGGCAATAAAAATAATACATCAATTGGACACATTAAACTACAAGTGAAATACGTGAAAAATTCAAAGAACTAACAATAAAAAGTAAAATCGCTCAGCAATGTGTTATACTAATTAAAAAAAAATACATCTGGGTTTAACTAAATCAGAACTTACATTTAATAATAGAAAAGAACAGCATAACCACAACACAAGAAGAAAATGCTACCTTAATATGGAACAAAAGCGTACAACTACAAAAAACAAATGCTTAAAAATCTTAGCGGTATCATAGATTATAATAACTGGCCAGAAGAAATGAAAAAACTGAAAAATATAAAACAATTTGAAACTGTAGTAAAAAAACATCTAATAAAACTACAAATGTAGTGTAAGAAATAACAAGTATGAATAAACACAATACTACAATGTAGTTCCAATACCAGGCCGCTAACAGAAATTGAGATCTGCTGGAATTATCCTATATTATGTATGGAAATATGTATATATATATATATAATATAGAATATTTTCTATAACCTGATACTTTTTAAACTAAAGATATTTTTAATATATTAAACTTGATTTTAGAAACTCATTCTAACGATTATGTGTTATTTAGGGAGACTTGATATAATAATTTCATTAAGTAATGCAAACGTAAATTTTGTTAACTTGTTTTTTTGTCAAAACAACACAAACAACAATATAATTTTGTTTTAATAATTTTAATTAAATATTTGCACAGCTACGCTTTGCACAACTTACTTATATTTAAATAAAATATCTGATTTATCATTTATATAGAATCTAGAACCTTCTAAAATCTATAAGGAGTTAAGATATAAACTACCAAAGCAGTGGCCATTAAACGCAAAGTCCAGCAAACATGTGTCTTATCCCATGCTTTTTAATCTTTATTCGAAGATGATATTCGAAGAAGCTTACTCTAAGCAACATGCTGATAACGCACGTATTTTTGGGTCTATTGAAAAGTTTCAACATCTCTTGAAAAAATATCAACCGAACGATATAGAATTCTGTTGCTAAACAAGGAAATTGAAAGAAAAATATTTTATTTATCTGTGAAGTCTGTTAAATGCATTCAAAATATTCTTGCATCAAGTAACAAAGTAAAAACTGTTCTATGAGTAACTATCATCCCTCAACGGATAAGTTTTCTATGCATTTTTCAAATATTTTGCAAACAATTTGCACTGTTAACGAGAATGTATAAAGATTTGTATACATTTTATTATTTTGCAATATTTATAGAAAACATTTGTATGTTTATTATTATTATTATCACATTTGTCTATTTAAGCTTGTTTTCAATTTTAACTCATTATTGAATAGCACTCAAAGTTTTTCAAAACAGAAGCTTATAAAATGTTTGATTGGAGCTTTGCAGTAGATTAACCATACTTCCGTTAGATTTACTATTACTGTTAGTAATAATAGTAAATACAGATAGAGGTTATATTTTATGTTTTTGAACGGTTGCAAATGAGACAACACAAGCGTTTTGTAACTTTACCCGTATGTTGAAAATACCTAGTATCTAATTTAGTTTTAAAATGTCGTGTAAAACAATATTCTTAATACGTATTGAAATGAGTCAATATAAAATTCAATAATTCTTAAAAAAGTGTCTTATACTTCTTACGTTCATATATCTATATAAACAAATGATCAATAAATACATATTAATTGTTAGTTGATCTAAATATTCGGAGAGAATATTGCAAAATTTAATTTAATTATTATGCAAATGATGTTGTTATTTTAAGCATCTTAATATTATTATCTTATCAGCATTTATATTAAATAAATATTTATAAAGCGCTTAAACCCATATTGTATACTTTGTTATAAGATTACTTAAATTATTCATTCTATAATTATATTCCATGAATAAATTTTAATATTCTTTAAATGACATTAAATAATAATAATTACATATAAATAAATTTTGTTGTCGTTACAACAAAATGTCATAATTGATTTTTTTAAGTAAATTAATTGCATTTTACTTAAATTATAGTTTAAATTTTAATTCTTCGAAAACTATTGTATTAGTAAAAAAGAAGTGAATGAAATTATTTTCAAATCTCTCTTGCTAACTATGCTAATTGTTATAATTAACAAATAGATGACCATTTACCTTGAACGAATTTATGCTATAATAAATCTAAAAATGCTCTCGTGATTTTAATCAAGTTTTCAGGTGCTAATTTAAATTCAATGTTCTTATTCAAATTTAATATTACATATAATTAATTTAGGGTAATTCCAATACAGCTAGCCTATCATTATTGACTTAAATTTAATTTTAATATACTTACTTGGATAAATTGCAGCTTCATAGTCCTTACTATATCTCACAAAAAACACAAATAACACGATCATCACTACTTGTAAAGCCATCACTATTAATATATCCCTTCGCCTTTCGGCCACAGGACCGTGTAGTGCACTTGTTATGGCCATTTTAGCACTAAAAACCTACCGATTCAATTCGAATTCAACGACTGACTTCTGACTCCTATTAAAATGCCCCACCACATACAATTCCTGGCAGGAATAAAGTACCCGACACAAGGCCTATTTAGTTTACATAAACAATATAAACATATTAAATATTCAAAGATTACGTAGAGGGAGAAAAACGAGAGACGTAGCAATCAGTAATCAATACGTGATATAAGTTAAAGGCATAATTAAATACAAAGACATTATAAACCAATAATGTTAACTATTCAATATGTGCATACTACCTATTGTTAATTTGCACTAAATATTTAACAAGACACCAAATAAAATGATAACACATTGTTTTATTTAAAACTACTACTATGGAAAAATTTAACACAATATTGTATTAAAACACTTTATTTTGGTTGATATTATTATTATAGTAACATGCTTTAGGGAACTGTTTAGAAAATTGTGTTCTATCTAATAATATAATTGCATAAGATTTGTGAACCTTGAAAACGTATTATTGTATCATTATGGGAATTTAATGTTTGTTTTGGTAATTTATCTCCGTTTGTTATATAATATCGTTTAATAACACCTAAATGTATTGTGAAAAAGCCGTAAAAATTATGGTTGTAACGTAAATTAAAAATGTGTTAGTTAAATAAAGAACGGAATAATCATACATTATTCCGGATGGCAATGTAAACTGGTCATAAGCTGGCATTGTTTCCATGAAATTAAAAGCCTGTTTCAAACACACGTAATATGCTGCAGCCAAGTTATGATCTAAATTTTTAGTTTCCGTTTACATTTGTATAATAAATGGGAATTAGTTGGATCTAATTAAATGTGTTAACATTATTTTTAATTTTATTGAAATCAGATGAGGATTTTGCGCCATTTTTATTATTGTAATTATATTCCATAAATATATAAATACATATGTTTGCTTTTATTGAAAAAAATGTATGTGCACGGTTATTAGTTCCGAAGTCGGATGTTGTGTTTGTGAATAAATTACAGTTCATTTTCTTAGCAAACTAATTTATACTAGTTTCTGTGTTTCAGGTTATATCAATAAATATTTCCTACAAATATTATTAATGGAAAATCGGAATTTTACTTAACACATCCAACACAAACCGATTTATGTAAACTAATGATTTTGTAGAATTAAATAAAACAAAAATTACAATGATTTTAACCACAAAAAATTTATTTATTAAAAATAAAAATATAAGCAACTGGAGTTTCGACTTATGAAGGTCATTATCAAGTAAATGTACATTGTAATTTTTGTTTTATTTAATTCTAATAATAATGTACCACATAGTAGAGGTCGAAACCATCCTTATGATTAATGATTTTGTAGTTATTAAACGGGTGTAATAAAAATGTTATTTTACTATTAATATATTTTCATTAAAATAAATATCAAGTATCCCAAAAAATATAAAAAATCTATATTCACACAGCTTCGAGTATTATCTAATACCCAAAGATGTGTTTTTCTAATTTTTAACTAATTAAAACATGGTTTTACTACTATGGGCTAGTGGCATAATAAATATCAATACATTGCTATTAAAACCTCGTAATTTAATTGTACCCTACATTTTTGTATTTCCACGATAAATGTCTCATATTACCTGTGTACTGAAAACCTCGTATCTCTAATTAGTAAATAGCGTTCTACAATCAAACTTAATTTCATTAAACTACAGTATTTGTACTTGATTTACATACGTTTATTGTTTCTTCTGTAAAATAGCGCTGAAGGCACATATAACATATTTATAGCAAGATATAGATAAACTTAATTACAGATAAATCATTTACACCAGAAATGGATATCTAAGCTACATGTGTAATATACTACTAGTGCTAAAATTAAAATTAAGCAAAGAAAAACAACAAAGTACAGCTTGTCTGGACAAAAAATGACCAAGGCTTAGAAGAAAATCTTAATATATTGCAAGTTGCAAAAAATGAGCTAGGACATTCATTTGACCGTATTGCATTTTTTAAATACTACATGAGTCTCCCAAACTTCATAAATGAAACAAAAGTGTGTTAAAAGTAAAAAATCCTAGCAAAATTGGGTCACTTGGCAAATCACTTCTAAAAGAAAAAAAAACTAAAATATTATGTCCTACAGCAAAATACATATGAAGAAATTAGTTTTAAACAGAATCGTGAGTTATTTTACGCATTTTCTTGTAATCAAAATATGTTCTATTTGGATACCCTAACAGGCAACAAGTATCACAACAACAAGCTAGCAATTAAACTTAAAAAATGAGTAAGAAAATTGGTTTTTGGTATGTTAAACAGAATTATTTCCAAAGTTAGATTAAATTTTGAAATAAGTGGAGTAACCATATCAAATTTTAAGGAAAATTGTAGCTATGATTAAATTTGCAAATTATCTTGTATGTTTTGTTATAGCAGGAGACAAAAGAATGACATGTACAAACAAATGCCTACGTTACATAACAACATATAGATAACATTGTAGCATTGTTAGTAAACGCAAAAGAAATAAATGTAACATCGTCTATTTAGATAACCGAATAAGTTTGATATACATACAAATTTAATGAAATAATTAAGAAAACAGTCTTAGCGAGGTTGGTGATATAAAAAGTGAACATTTTGTGATATATAATATTATGCACTTGGTTCCAATTTAACAAATAAAAATACAAAAATATGCTAAGTGGCGTGCAAGGAAAAATTTTACTACAAGTGGTTTCATCATAATGAATAACACGGATCCTGACCGTAATAGTTATTTAAACTACAAATAATGTACGTTATAATATTCTAGCAAAATTATTACAAGTCAGAATCGAACCGAGGCCTATAATTTCTTCTGAGAACGATGTTTATGTACGTATGACGTTCCGAGTAGCTTATTCGGTTTTTCCGCTACCATAAGTATTCTCATATCAACAATTTTATATTATAAGTATAATTAGAGTGACACCTAAAACTAACGTTTTTAAAGTAAAGCTGGTATGATATTTGTCAACCATCAGAATTTATAGGATTTTTATTATTTTGATAATAAATAATAAAATGATAATAAATAAATTACTTACGTTTCGTTGTCAAGATAGATTTGATATACAAACCTTATGCACAAATTACGGTGTAAGGTAGTAACTAATGGGTACTTACGTTGTTGATAAAAAACATTATAACAGACATAATTTTTAAAATTTACTGAAAATGGAAAAGAACAAAATACACAAGTGCTTGAAATAAATATGAAGACTTCTAGAACAATCATGTAAAACCAGATAAATCCAACTTGCATGCAAGTGCAAGCAAGCAACTATGAATAGTAAAAAAATAAAAAAA
>JARJEC010018694.1:0-10576 GCA_030264575.1 Tachinus sp. AB-2021
CAAAGTTATATTCAAAAATACACTATTCACAGATTATTGAGAAGAAATGGTGTGCATTCATTCAGATCTCTAGAAGTTTTGCATGGCGAATGGCAAGGATAGGGAGCTTCGAGTCAATTTTTGTAGATGGTTGTTACATAGCGTTAATGATTCACATTAACAACAACAAATAAACTATGTATTCATATTCTATCAAAATTCATGTCGCTAATGTTTCCGAATCCTAATTAATATCTTCACAACTTTAAAAACGACTGTCAAAACTCAAAAGCTAGCAGTCTCTACTAAAAAAACTACCGACTGACCGTCGCCAAAATTCTCGTAACAACGGAACGCAAACGACGCAGCGTTGGCTGTCTCAACAAAATCCTATCATTATTAGAGTAAATGTTGGAGTTAAACTTTAGGTTTAGAAAAGACACGAAAGATAAAAATTCCATTGAAAAGAAAAATTGTAAGAGCTCGTGTGAAAGGTAAAACTATAAGTCTGGAAAGTATTATCAAAAGAAAAATCAAAAGGCTCATGATATTACTCCAACAGTCAAATTTAGTACAAACAAAGAATATAGTGCATTTTGTTTGCATTAAATTTGACAAATGGAGTAAGATCATCATAAACTATTAATCTTACCGTAAATATTTAAATTTATATTATTAATGTGGGTTTGGTCAATAATAAATAAATATTCGGTTGATTAATTTTATTTGAAGCCGGTATAAGTAATATTATAGTATTTTGTTAGAGCAACCTTTACACTTTTATTGTACAATAGTTTTTGTAGTATTTTTACAATTCGTTCACAACTTTCTTGCAGCCCGCCATGTTAAATTATGCGGCCCGCCTCGCTATTTTAGGTTTGTAATAAAACTTTTAATAGCAAAGAGCAATTGTCAAAAGACTGTACAATTTTTACAAGTTTTGTTACTTAAGCACCTTAAATTTAATTTACTTTAATATTATATTATTAAATTACGACCTAAAATTACTTAAAAGCATTCGAGAATTTTTTTATAAGTATTACAAAAAATTTAACATTCAACGAATCAAACCAAATCGGAACAAGTACCAAAACAAACCGTACACATTTTTTTAATCCTAAACCAAACAGTATATTATTGAAAAAAACAAAAAACCTTACTTTTCAACCAAACCAAATGGTTTTTATCAGTTGTTACCCATTCTTTTTTCAAACTTCTAGATATTAAATTTTGTAAAATATTTGATTTTTTTTTCAATTTTTTTTTCTAGGTTAATGTGAAATCATTTAGCTGCAGCCGACTTGCCAAACTTTGGTTGTAGTACGCTTGTAAGATATTAGTTTTGCTGTGGTTTCAGAGTCTATACGCCAACGTATTTTCTTGACGAAAAATAAAGGTGCATTACAAAATAATTGAAAGTTGCAAATTTGTACACAAAATATATACAAAAATTGAATCTGCGTAGGAAAATTTATGAAAAAGCAAGTATTGTCGGAATTTTAATTAAAAATTCTTGATTATTGTAAAAACTTTACCAAAAACGAGATTTTTGATATAGAATTTCAAATTATTTAAAATGACTCGAAAGCAATTTAGATAGGATTAAGTTTTGCGATAAAGACAAATAATAAATTTGACTATTTGTATTGAAATCTTGGAAAAATAGTTATTAAAAAAATTAAGGAGCAAAAAATGAGATTTTGCCACAGAAAATTTACTACTTTTTTGTAATCACACAAATTTTTAAAAATGCAAAAAACTGACTAACAGTTTTAATTTATGCAAGAAATTTTACCAAAATTGCGATTTATTACAAAAAATGTACGACACTTGTAAAAGAATATTCTTAAATATTAGAAGAAGTTCAGAATACTCAATAATAGTTAATTTATGAGCACTGCGGTTATTAAAATAAAACTTTTGGAAAGTAGTTGCAATTTACACATAAAATTTAAAAATATGAAATCTGTATCGGAAAAATCACTCAACTTGCGACTTGGTTGAAAACCCAATAATTACGATTTATTCCGTCATAAATTATCATAAACCTACTAAATAATTCAATGTATAACAAAAATTTCTTGAAAAATGCGATATGACGGAAAAATTACAAAATTGCAGTTTCTGTTTAAAAAAATACGATTAAAAACTGCAGAGAAAAAAAACTTAAAACTAGTATATATTATAATTTAAAAAATAAAAATAAATCATTAATTTAAAAAAAAAATTATGAAATTTCCATTAGTGACTGAAAAATTCCAGGACAGGAAACCTCCTAAAGTGTGCAATTTATACTTCATGTATAAATTGCACATTTTAGAAACTTACAAAAAAGTTAGTATAATATTAATATTTTGCAATATGTTAAATTTAACTTCCGTCATCCAGTTTCTGTAACTGATTTTTAAGTTTGCAGCCCGCGTAAAGAAATTTTACTAAATTTTTACTTACTAAACCAGGCCAGTACCAAACCTATTATTTTTAACCTGCTAATTAGCTATCACAATATAAAATGTTTGAACCGAAAGAACTGAACCGATAAAAATAATCTGAACCGTGAACTAAAACCGAGCCGATTATTTGGGCGGGTCGAGTTCCCAAATATTACATAAAAGTGTGTTTACCTAAAATGTTGTTCCCATAGAGCAGCCGTTACTGCGGCACTTTTATTGTACTATACTGTTTGTGGTATTTTTGCAATTCGTTCATATTTTGTAATATTAAATATATTGAAATGTTAAGTATTATTAGTTATTGTATTTTTTTAAATAAAATTTATTAAATTATAGTTTATCTTACAATCACTACATTTTTTGTTACAGTCAGTGGTCATTTATTATACTTTAAATAAATGATTAAATTTGCAGACCAACAACACATCCCAATGTATTTTGTAATTAGAAAATGCATTTATAGCTATCGGAAACGTCTAGAGAGACTGACTGACTGTATATTAAATATATTAAACTGGATAACACGCACCTCGTTTGATATAGCTCAATATTACAATTTAATTTTCAGTTCATGTTTATAAAATATGTATGTACTTTTTTTATTAAAATTGAAGTAATATTATTAAGTGAAATGACTGTATGAATCATAAAATTAGGCAATTTATATAAAACTTCAAAGGATTTTTATACTTGTTGATACGCACGAAAAGGAGTTTATTAAAAATTCAAAGGTAGTAATTTAGTTTTATATGTTTTTACATTTTTAATAAACGGTAAAACGCGATATGAATTTTAATACTCAATTTTAGCACAAATTTAATTTTGCCTAGAATTAAATAAAATTAATGCGTTTTATAAAACCAGTAAAATAATACCTTATTTTAGCTAATTTGACGACGGTCCTGCAAGGACTCTTGAGTACATTCGGGGATCTCACATCCAAATCAAAATCCAATCGCTTCGCGAAACACGGACTCGCAAATTCCGAACTCTTAAGACTAGAAAGGCTATCGTGGCATTCTCCCCTACGCACTAATATAGGTGAAGGCATCCTCAAACTCTTGTGCACTTTAAGGGTGGTCACGGCCTGCGCGTATTCCCCTTGCGACGCATCTGAATGCCTCCTAAAAAACTCTTTCACTTCCTCATTCTCATCAATATCAGACATGTAATGTTCATTAAAATACACATAATCATAAGTTTGTTCCGTATAATTGGGATCCTGATATTCGCCAAATTTGGTTTGCAATTCATGCGTTAGATTCTTCACTTCCTCTAATTCTTGCGTGAGGTCGGAATCTTTACCTAAATATTTACTTTTATTAGGATCAAAGTTTTGTTGCAAATTCGGCTGGTAATTTTGCAATCCGCAATTTCTAATGTCATCCAGTGTTCGCGTATGAGCACGCTTTAATCCTTCCAAAGGATTGCGTTTTATCTGACTCAAACTAAGCTCCCGCCTGAGCGCGACGGGTTCCGATCGGTTTGAAAAAGTCGTCCCGAAAGCTGCAGTCCTGCATAATATAGGCGATCGGCCAAACTCGGTGCTACGAGAATTCGAAAATCGCCGAACGGCTGTAGGTCGCGTCAGATGATGATCCGCAAGACGGGATGTCATCTGAATATCTGGCATAGGTGGCGGCGTGGGTAGAGGTAAATCCGGGAGAAAAGATTGGGGCCTCGGCCGGGTTTGTTCTTTTGCACTCTGCATCTCCCCCATTGTTTTCTCACAACAATCGCATGATGAATCACACATACGTTGCAGCTTCAAACATTTTTTTTAATCAACGCACACAAAGATCACAGAAAAAAACTAATAATAAGAAATGAAAAGTAATCCTGCACATTGCAATTTTAATCAGCACTGTCTGAGTTATTTAAAACACATAGGAAAAACGTGTAAATTCATCGCTTTTTAGGTTATAGCCCGCAGACACTCGTTACACACACAGGGGTGGAATTTCCCGCTTGTAAAACCGCGCACGCGCTTTCCCAATAAATGTTATTAATATTTTTGTAACTAATTGTTTTTCCGGTCTTTTTAAACATTGTTTCTGGACAGTGTTTTCGTACGAACTGCTACGTGGATGTGTTATAAACTGGGAGTGATTAGACATGGCAATGAGGGATACCCCCCTATAGTCTAGCACGTGGAGTACGGAGGGTGTGTTGGGGGGGTGGAGGTTGTGTCTGCGAGGGTGACTAAGCGGGCGGACATGGCGATATGATGCGATTAGAAGGGTCCCCGTGTGTTTCGTACGTAGCAGGACCTCGTAAAGTAAAAGCTAACCCCCTCGCAACCCCCTTTGCAGCGTTTAGTTTTACACGAGAGGGTTGCATCTCGCTCTTTTTAATTGTGCTTGCATGGATGTGTGGTGAGATATTGAATACACGGAACTGCACGAATTGGGGGACGAAGATTTTTCGGTTTGATAATAAACTATTCGGTTATGATAAAAATACAAATTAGCTTAATTAATTAATTAACTAATCAGATTGGCTAAATTGATTCAAATGTAGTGTATAAACTAATGTCGTTTGATCAATCACTCCTTGCTAATTGTATACATAGTACACCACCAAACTTTAATGAGCGTTTCGTGTCCAGCCGACCGATCCATGTAGCTCTCCAAGCCCAGCAGCTGTTTGGGTTAGAAATATGCATACTGTTGCAAATTTGGCAGTCCGATAAGGGTCATATCTGTATGCTTCATATATAAACATACATGAATGTGGATGTAAAGTGTCCTGCGAGGGGTTCATGAAAGGGATAAAGGATGTAAATAAACAAGAACTACATTAATGGCATTTCTTTTTGAAATTGTCTTTGTCATTAAAATAAAGGCCATTCATCCCTACTGGTCCAAATTGAAATGAGCTTACAAAATGTAATTGTAAATGTGTTTTATGCAGTGTTTACATATGATTAACTAAGGGTTGTTTGATACTGTGTACTTTTTTGTTCAAAAACATGTCAATTATTTTTTACAATAAAGCTTTGTATTAAATATTAAGGTTCCCCAGACCGGCGGCGACAATTTTTCGCTGATAAACAAATAATTCGCTGCTATAAAAATACGTGGCTCAGATCAGCGCGAAATTTCGCAATATATGGCCATGCCTGTAGAAAAGCAGTGATTCATTCAATTCAAGCCGGTACGGTCAGGAGAAAGTCTTTATGCCGAATTCAATAAAAAATATAAAAAGAATAAAAATAAATATTTTTTATACTTAAGGACGCCAACATATTTTTTCTAAAATGAAAAATGCAATATGTAGGGTGTTCATAAAGTCCGGGAACGGCAAAATATTTAGAAAACAACACGTTTAGAGAAAAACGACGAATAATAGCGTTTTAAAGCGATTATGTTCATTTTACCTTGAGGAAACTAAGCCAGATCAATATCAACATTTTTTTCTAAAATAAAACAAGTCACTTTTGATCGCAGTGTTAAAGATGATATCGATACGTTTCCTAAACAATACAATATAATCTCAACCAAAATAGGCTTTCCCATATTATTTTGGAAATGTCCCCGTCAACTCTAACACTATGTGATACAATTTCCATTTAAAAGATATGCCTTGGCCTGGCCTAGCTCAAGGTCAAATATATGATCGTTGAAGGGAACTTATAAAAGACAAAAATTTTGTTCAAAATATTTTTCTCAAAAACGTTTTGTGTTTGAAACATTTGAGCGTTCTCGGACTTTACAAATGTCGTGTATGTGCACAAAAGTGTTAGAAAACGACAAAATACATCGGTAAAAAATATTGGCAACTGCCACAAAAGGACTAAACACAATCCCATTTGTTTTCCAAAATTTTGTAAAATGTCTTCAAATGCTTTTTTTGTAGTAAAATGTCAAGAAATATTTTAAGATACTCAGAAATGTATGAAATAGTTCATGTCGGCTTACGAAATGTTATAAATGATCAAAAGATGAATGTAAAATGACACAAATCTGGCAAATATTTTATTAAAAGCAAATATGTAAAATGCTTAAAAACGTCAAAAAATGTAAAATATCGCCAAAAATTGCAAAATTTTTGACAAATAGTTAACAAAATTTTTTTCTAAAAATGTTTGCATCGTGAAATAATAAAAAAGAAAAAAGTATCAAAAAAATCGTTATATTATAAAATATTAAATATGTTGTAAATACTTTAATATTTCCAGAAAAGAATCCAGATTTCTATTACAAAATGTCACAAAATGCAAAAAATGTTGCAAATATTCTTTTGGAAAAATAGTTGCCAACTATTTATATTAATATTAATATTAAATATGCAAAATTTCATAAAATTGTTGTGAAATATTCCGGAAACTGGTTAAAAATAACAAAAAACATAATTAAAATGTCCAGAATTGTAAAATAAATATCAAGAAATATTAAAATAAAATGTGTATAAAATAACCCAAAATATAGGAAAAAGACATTAATCAGTCTACAAATATCGAGAAAAATGGTAAAGCTTTTAAAAAATGTCGAGAAATTTTCAAATTTTTTTAATAAATATTAATATTAACAAAATTATTGGAAAACGATCAGAAAAGAGCAATATAAGTTGAAAAATGTTTAGCAATATTTGGAATATCAAGAAATGCGTAGAAATTTTTGTGAAAGCCACTGAATTACTAAGAATTTTACAATGTTGAAAAATGTTAAATGTCTATGATGTCATTGTGAATGTTTGAAAATTTAATGAACAATATTTGCTAGTATTATGTAATATTTTTGTAAAACATCAATAAAACGCCGAAAAATTGTTAAACAAATTTAAAAATTTATAAAAATTATATTAAAAACCTTTTTCAAAATGCTATTATGATGTTAAAATGTCAAAAAATATTTTTGAAAATGTTTAACTGTTGTAAAATGTCCAAAATGACTGATTACAATGTCGACGATTTTTGAAAGAACGTTGAAGTTTTGAAAAAAATTATGAAATAAATATAATGAAATTATACTTATTGCTCAGATATGATCTGAAAAAAGATGAAAAATGCCTAATGTTAAAATAGAATTTTAATCTCGTAAAAATAATTACCCTAAGTTTGAAACTCATTATCTAATAATTTCATTTCCCAATATTTTATAAAAATTGCTTAGTAGTATTTGTTGGATTTTACCCAACTGGCAATCGACGTCGATGTTCTTATGACCGTTGTGTGAACAATTTCTTAATATTTCATAAACATATGTATGTATGTATACTGTCTTGAATATTTCATGGGTGGTGTGATAGGTGGCACAACACGTAAATCAAAATAAACTGCAAAGCGTTTCGTAGCGATTGATTATCTCTTCGAACTTGCAACAGATTGTCCTTAAATTACCCAAATTCATAAATTATTTTCAATAAACTTAAATAGGATGAGATTTTTAGAATACTTTAGATAGATAATATAAAACAGAGATTTGGCCATTGTAATTTAGTAACAAAAATTACGAACCACTTAATATAATCAAATTTATTATTGTTCAATTAGACATAAAATTGTGTAAATCGATAGTCGTGTGCAATCTACTTTCTAGCCACCTGCACTTTTGGAGTTCCTGTCTAGATTTAATGCACCCAGACGTAATTATATATTTTTTCTAATTTATGACAAAATTGCATATTTTAATGAACATGCAAGATTCAATTAATTTTTCCCATATAGGTAACTTTTATTGCTCGTATAAGCATATTTTTACGACCGATTATTAAGAAAAATTTACAACCTTTGGTAATATTAAGATTTAGTTTATATAGCACATAAAATATTTACATAAAAATCCTGTGTGGTATTTTTGTTTGTTGTTTGTTCAGTAATCGTTGGAAAATGTGCAGTAAGAAGTAATAATAGTATAGCGTGAAAAATTGCAATGTTCCCAATGTGGAAAGTCTGAGTTTAAATCGTAGGATGGCAGTAATTCTTTTTGTTAAAAATATTCTCACGGAGCATACAAAACGAACTTTCATATGGACAATAGTATGGTAACCGATTGATTTGTTTTAGTTGACACAAAGTTTCTACATCCGGGTAAATAACAAAATAATATATGCAAAATAAAAAATGACATTATGTACAAACAAAGAAAATCATAAAGTTTGTAAAAAAAACTTTTTCAAAGACAAAATATGTAAAACTAATTATATTTACACTCTCTTTTTCATTAATTGTATTTTGTATAACATCAATTGATAAATACTATTAAAGTTACCAGCACTAAACATGTGACATACAATATAAGAATTATTTGCTTACAAATACTTGAATGGATAAAGACCGCAAGAACTATTAAATAAGTATTACAACAATCATTTATAAAATATTGCACATGTTCTATGCAATTATGAGGTAAATAAACCTCTTAAAATGATAAATGGGCAGGTGTCACCGACAGGAGTGGTTACTACTGTGAATAAATTGAAACATTGTGCGAAGAAAATTGAAATGCCATAATACGCAGACAGTACACAACACATTGAATCATAAAACTTTTTCATTTTATATCCTGCTGAAATAATAGCTCAATTTCGACAAGAAAATGTAATTTGGAACAAATTTTCAACTGCTGATGATAATAAGTGAATGTGGTATATTAAAACAGAAGTAGGTAATCACTATTTCATAAAAATACAAAAAATATTTCATACAAATTTTGTAATATTAATATAAACATGAATTTTTGCTACCCCGAATATTTCATGATTGGTACACTAATTGAATGAAGTGTCTACTAATAAGTAGATACGTGTTCAAACTATACAAATATATGTTTGTTTATTTATGGTTAGTTAGTTAACTTTTTGGCAAATCAACCTGAACAGATTATTATTGCCTATTCATTTGAAAAAATCTATTAATTTTTGTTATTTATTATATAATAAATGCTTTTCTCTTTTAAAAAATAAGACGAACTTAGAGTATTGGCACTATTTATCAGCTGATTTGTTCCCATGTAAACATTGACTAGCTGGGCACACAACCAAATTGGAGCAACGAATATACATACGTAGGTTTATATTTCTTTGTCGGCTGTATGCGAATATACATCGGTACCTCTTAACGTAGAAAATGTATTAAAAAAAATAAAAATAGAAGAAAAGCAAAACTCATTAGATATTGCTTTTGAGAGCTTCAAATGGGGAAATCAAACCTGCCTGATCAATGGCAGCCAATGACAAGTAATCTGTCAGTTTGAACTGTTATCAGAGATAGGCTTATCAAAGAAGGAAAACTGGTTTTAAGCCTGAGCACTGAACAAAATCATTGTTTATAAGTGATAAAACGTATTGTTTATGTTGTTGAGGCTATTTTAAAAGCCACCATGATAGTGACAGTCAACTCAATATCATTGAATAGGTGGGTTTTGTTTTCCCCATTTGACTAGTTAAAAATTGAACACCAGAGGTCAGCTGATTTTCTGCTATATGTTTGGTTATGTTTCGTTTAAACTGGTGCCTGCGGCATATTACGTTTTGCGGGACCGATTTTCACAAATATTATTACATTTTATTTGAAATCCGATATTTTTATAAAATGAATATCGGCGGAGCTGTATTTTATTATAATTAAAGCAATCGTGGTCGTGATGAAAATAAATAATAATATTTATTTATAAAATTAAATATAATTTAAGATTAGAAAGTATTATATTGTGATAAAATAAAACAATATATGTATAAAAAATTAATTGAATTTAATATAAAAATTTAATAATAAGAAACTAAGAAAGTGTTGAGAAAAAAAAAACAAAGTATTATAGTTACAAATCTAGAAAAAATGTCAGAAATATCACGAAAACTATTGTAAAATCTTTATTCTTAAAAAAATCACGTAGTAGAAATTTATTCAGTAAGTAATTCAAAATTGTAAAATGCGCGCAAATTTTAAAAATTTTGAATTTTGAAAACACCAAAAAAAATGTTATAAAATGTTGAAATAGAATCACAAAATGTTTAAATACATGTAGAAAATGTAAAAAAAGTCAATTAAATATTGCAAAATATACTCCAGAATTCATTTTTGTAGTTTTATAATTTGTTATATTTTATAATTATAACATAGAATTTTTATTATAAAACTACCAAAATGAACATTAACAAATTCTATAAAATAAAAATTTGCAAACAATCTAAAGAAATTTTAA
>JARJEC010018698.1:0-14963 GCA_030264575.1 Tachinus sp. AB-2021
TTATAGTGGATAGCTCAGTTGTAAAGCGCTAGCCTAGCAAGCTAGAGGTCGTGGGTTCAAACCCCAAAATGTGACCAAATTTAATTCCGCTTTCAATCCACTGGTGGTTCGGAAGTCACCTTATAAGCTGTTGGTCCCATCAAAACCCCGCTATGACAAGCCATCGGCTTAATTAGGGGCAATCATGTAAAAACATAAACTAAAAAAAAACTGCCGCAGTGAACGTGTCAAATAATGTTAATTTTTATGTGAAACATAATTTTGTGCTCTATAAATATTAGTAACAGTGACGAACAATATCATGAATAACAGTGACAAATGCAGCAGAAAATTTTGTAGCTTTCTATGAAAATTGGATTTTGATGTTTCACATCTCTCAGGCATCCCACGACATAGTTTACATAATTTGAAGCTTATTCTATAAAAAAATACAGAGTTATTGAAGAAACTGTTGAGAACTGTCTAAAAATTTTTTAAAAAGATTTCAGAAAATTACAGAAATGTATATAATAATTAGGTCCAAACCCTAAAAAAAATTTGTTGAAATTTATAGAACTTTTTTCCATCTATAGTTAAATACCAATACAACCCATATTGGGCCATAAAAGAAGACTTTCTCAGCAATTGGAATCAGGGTTTTTGTTTTGTTTACAATCTACAATGTTACTTGGTGCTTATAATTTTTATGATAATTTTAAGTCAACAATTAAATAATCACTTCGCTGTTTGTTATGTATGTTTTGTTTTGCTACTTATTTTCCCTTTGTAAATATGTTTAAATGTTGTAAATATACAGGAATTTTAAGAAAATTTATTGTACTTTTTTTAAGTTTAGATTGCATGAATAGACAAAAAATTCAATTTATTTTATATTCTGAGAAAGAACATTTTTAGTCTTTAGGGTACTTTTGATGTCTGTCATGTGACAGTTGACGAGTCTGACTCATGGTTCAATTGAAGGTTGAATTAAATTGCTTATTCTTGTGTTTCTGATAAGCAATTGGTTTAGCGCCACACTCAGAAAAAAATTGATTGCATTTACATACTCAACAAATTAAACATGTTCTATAAGCTCAGTAATATTTTTTTACTGCAGTTGTGTAAAGTGTAAAATTCAAATTTTTTAAGATAGCTAACTTAACTCGAAAATTTCTATAATCAACACGAAGAGAGAATGACTTTTTAGCCAAGAATTGCATATTGTTATTATGTTCATTCACATACTTAATATAAATGTGAAAGAATGAAATGTCATAAGATTTGTACATTGGATCTAACATTTTTGGGCGATTAGTCATTCCCGTCTTTAAAGTGGACTTTAAAAACATTGTTGCTTTTTCACTAATTTGTATGTTGTTTGATATAATAATAACGATATACCCCTGTATATTTACAACCTATGTATATGTTTTTTTTATTGCTTGTTAATTTGATTTTTCTACCATTTGTTTGCTTGTTATTTTGCATGTAAACTATCATCAGTTAGCCGAGTGGGTTCTATACGCAAAAGCAATATTGCTCTCGGATGTAAGTTGGCTTCGAAACCATTTTTAATTAGATTTTTTTATCGAAATTTAATTAAAAATATAAATCAATTTGTGTGTAACATAACTATCTTATTAAATTATGATATGTTTATAGCCGGTGCTGTCGATGAAGATCTTTTCTTAAAATACTTTGAAGATGTACCTTCGCTACAACTATACACGCCCAGGGAGGTTAATGAACACATGAAATCAATTCAGGACATTATTGCCGATCAGAATAAAGATTGGAATAAACGTGCAGATGCTGTAAGTCTTTATTTAATGTTATATGTATGGTACTAACCGCTTGAAACTTCACGTATAGCAAATAATCAACAAATTTTGACCTTTTCTTTTACGTTTTGCAAGAATTGTCTATATTTTCTTATTTCATAATACATCTGTCATTTTCCAATTTTAATTTTTTTTTTGAATAGTTTGAAATGTTATTGGTGATATTTTTTACCTAATTTCCACTTTCTTTCATCATTTATCACTGTTGTTAACATTTTTTATCTTTTTCTCAACGTTTTAATTTACAAAAATAGATAATTTTACACTAGTGAAACAGTGTTGTTAAATTTTAACGATCTAGGAACATACTGTGGACAGTATAAATATAAAAATTATTTTTTTCAGCTGAAGAAATTAAGGTCTCTTGTAATTGCTGGGGCAGTAAGTTTTGATGACTTCCATACGAATCTGAGAAGTATGGAGCATCCTTTACAGAGTACAGTGAAAGATTTACGATCGCAAGTAGTGCGTGAGGCTTGTATAACCATTGCATTTTTATCGCAAACACTTGGTAATAAATTTGATCATACGGCGGAGAGTCTGTTGAATCCCTTAATTAATTTAATCCAAAACTCTGCTAAGGTAAGTTGAAATTATCCTTATGACAATTATCATAATTAATATGATTTCAGATTATGTCTACATCGGGAATGACATGCGTGCGTTTTATTATACAATATACGCAAAGTCCAAGACTTATACCCATTATAACGTCAAATTTGCAAAATTCTAAGAGTAAGGATATTCGCAGGAGTTGTTGCGAATTTTTAGATTTTGTTCTGAGTTATTGGCCTACGCATCCGTTGGAAAAACACATTGCGATTCTTCAGGAATCTGTTAAGCGGGGTATAGCTGATGCAGATCCTGATGCTCGTGTCATATCTAGAAAGTAAGTTTAAAATTATTTATTCTATTTATACTTATATGAATTTCTAATTGTTTTTTTGGTTGTTTATACATCGTGTTTAATGAAAACGCCAAGTCGACAAAAACATCTAATAACAAGTTATTGATACAGTTCGGTATAACGGGAGTTTAACTTGCTATAGTATTATGCTTATAGACGATATTTGTTTTTTAACTCGTAAATACATAAGCAGGAAAATGTTGCTTTTATTGACACTTTACGAAGATTAAAAATGTTGGTTGCTTAGTTTGACACTGCTGGTAGATACAGCGTTTTTATCGACCACAACAGTATAGAGATGTCTTTCAATGTATGGAATTGCAATTCAACGATATTAAATGTTGATTTGAATATTTAAATCGTCTGCTTAATTCGCAAAAGTAGGGGAAATAAAAAACGTTTTATTAAATATAATTCTGGATTTTTTTTGACTTACAACAATATTGGCAAATGATATCTTTATTTCTTTTTTTTACTAGATAGACCTTTGTGAATTAAACTGACATGTGTAATATTCAAAGTTTTTATTTCAAATACAGGGTATTTAAAAAGAGATAAGGTTTAACCGGAGTATGTTTTATTGTCTTTTAATTATGTGTATAATTTTTTTATCAAAGTTTAATGAGGATTCTAAAAACGAGGCGAGTGCTGTAAAATGTTTATTGATTTTAGGCATACAGGTTACCTAATACACGTGTATTTCACATTTTTGTATATGATTTATATTTTGCATTTTTTTCAACATTTCTAAAGTTCTAACATTTTGCAAATTACTGTGATATTTTTGTTGTTGTTTCGTATTGTTTTTTAATATTTTGTAATTTTTTTTAACATTTGATAAACATTTGAAAATAATAAAAAATTGTGATATTTTCGATAAATATTCTAATAATTCAAATTATTTATCAAAAATGCTAAAAAAATGTTGCAAATATTTTTGGGATTTCAGTTTTTTTTTTTGTTGACATTTTGAACTTTTTCATATTGCATATCTCAAAATATTTTGCTATGTGATATTATTCACATTTTCTCTGTTTTCTGATATTTGTCATATATATGTACCTATATTATACTTTTAATATAAAACCTTATGTTAGCAAAAGTTGGGCGGGTGGTTGGGCCACTCAAATCAAAACTACTGGTAAAATGTTTTTATGATTTTTCAAATTATTGACCCAATAGTTTTTACCTTCGTAGCCCTCCCACCTTCCCGATCATTTTTTACCAAAATGTTTTTTTAATATTTTTTAAATTATTGTCCCAATAGGTTTTTGGCTTAGTTACTCACCCGCACTCACTAGCACAACTATTTTATTATCTAAAAATTTTATATCAAAACAACTAATTCAATATTTTTGTGCATTTGTTTAATTATTGACAGAATTGTTTTGAGCTTAGTTACCCCCTCAATGATTTTATTATCAAAAGAATTATATTAAAATAGGCTAGGCTGGTTGATCAGTAAAAATAAAAAACAAGACAATTTTCAGTTTTTTTTTTAATAAAAAATAATTTTGCAAAGCTTTTAGCTATTTAAGTTTTACTATATTTATGAAATTTTTTTTCAGTTCACAGTTTTGTGATATTTTGTTATATATTGACAATTTGTGTTATTTTTTGACATTTTACATTACACAGTTATTTTTCAAGGTTTTGTGATTTTTTCTCACAGAATCTCACAAGCAAAATATTTTGTGATATTTTGACATTTAGGTATTAATAACATTGTTTGTTAAAGGGCATTTCGTGGATTCAGAGAGCATTTCCCGGAACAAGCAGAGGCTCTACTTCAATCGCTGGAGCCAAGTTATCGCAAAGCTATACAGGGCGAACTTTGTTTATCAAGTAGTTCATCGAGTGGTAGCTTGGCACAAACAGGTAACTTAAGGACTCCCAGGCAGTATAGGGCGCCAATATCAACGCAAAGTTCCACAGGTACACATTCATCTTCTCCTAAAGAATTCTCCATGCTTTATTTAGTTTTGTAAATCATGAAAATGAAACCTAATTTGATCAAATCCTGTACAATTTTCTACAAATAAACAGAGAAATATATCTTAACAACTGACATAATGTTACTTCATGTGCTTCTTAATTTTTTTTAATGCTGCTCGGAATTTAAAAAAATAGGCAGCACAGAGAATTTGAGCAGCGGTTTGCAACGAGCTCCCTCACTGCCAAGAAGTTATAGACAACGTAGTGGGATTCCTGTGCTAGCTAGTATGTAGATTATCATTGTCGATGTTACATCCACACGTTTACACATGAAATGGCACTATAACACTTTACTTTATTTAAAATCAAACCTTCAATCGTTGAATGAGAACTCTATCAACAAACGTAGCTGTATCATACTACCTACTAATTGCACGAGAGCTTCAAAACAACGGAAAAGTTTGGAAGGTACTATAACAACTATAGAGTTCTCATTCAACCTTTCAATCCCATTAAACAGCGTAAATTTATTGCTTACTATTAATTGCTTATAGATTCGAGTGGTGGCAAGAAAGGTTTCCGTAGTAATTCGGCTATAGATTTGCAAGCGGCGCAGCGAGCCAAAGCCAGGGCCCAGTATTCAGCGATGGCAAGGCAGAAAATATCGTCGGGAACTGCAAGTCTACGTAAGTTTACAATTTATTTTTAAATACGCTTGCACCAATTGTACTATTGCCTGCACAATTTTATTATAGATCCATTCTAATAGCTTGGGATTAATATTAATTTTGGTGTTGAGTTTGTAGTTTTGTAGATTAATAACAATTAATTTAATTTATTGAATGCTTCGTTCCATGACTAGAAGGGGAAGTCGCCCAAGCAGGTATTTACATTGCTTTATTTTTTTGTAAGCCGATTTTTTTTTAATGCACTTTATTTTTCATTTTATAGCACGGCCGAGAAAGTCGCCTGAAGTCGGTTCTATGCAATCACCCGAGCGCATGGGCAGGACTAGGAGTAGGAATTCGGGAGTATCGCATTCACAACGTAAGTAGCTGCTTAGTTAACCGAAATTTCAGGCCATTTAACACGTTTGTGTGGTTCAAATATTTCTCACAAGATAGACCTGGAAACCACAATCTTTCACATTTGTATGTATTTTGTGTTAAAGTACGTGTTATTTCATTCCATAGCAAAGACGATGTATATATTGAAACATTAATGAAATATGAATTAAATTCTAAAGTCATTATATTGTATTTTATTTGAAGTGGTGTGACAGAATTGCTTGTAAAATACTGAGTTCAAATATTTCCCACAAGATTAAAATGCACACAGTCATTGACCTAAATTATTTTATTTTACAGCAACAAGTAGATCTGGCTCACCAAGTTCTCGACTTCCGTACCTGTATGGTAGAACACATACATTAGATGGTGAAACTCCAAGACCGAGAAGGTTATCATCAGGCATACCAAGATCGACTCAGGGATCGAGAGATGCATCCAGAGAAACTAGTCCTACACGGGGGTCAAGTTTAAGTAGGTTTAGGAGGAATAGTGATAGGCCTCCGCTGAGTCCCGCTTCTAGACCACCAGTAATGGCTCAACGGATATTACAACAAAGCAGGGAAGCGGAAAGTGCTTTAGCCGATGCTCTGGTAAGTTTATTAACTGATTTGTTGTGCCTTATAATTGTTTATATCGTTTTACAAAATGTGAATGTTTATGTGACACAATGAACGTGGTGCATGTCACATATTGGGCGTATGTCGTAAGTAAGATATGGGGGGCATATCTTTTTTGTTGTTTTAGAAATGGTTTATGACCTATCAGTTAAATCATATTCGGTTTTGAAATCATTTCTGATTTATGAGTTAAATCATTTTTAAAAATTGACTTGTGAATTGTTATAATTATGATTTTAGAAATGATTTATGGCTTTAAAGTATGGTCTATTTACTGCATTTACTCGCATGTGACAAAATTAAATGCTGTAGATAGACCATACTTTAAAACTTAATAAAATTTAAATATGATTTATGACAGCTGTTATTATGAATTCAATTTTGTGCATTATACAATGTGTCTACGGATGGACTTAACTATACTTGTAAACATTTTTATTTAAAAATTTTTGAATAAAAGTCGTTCTTTAACATTTCTCCTGCTTGTTATATAAACACGATTCACGTTGAGAAACCTTATTTTTGTTGTACAGAGTGTCCAAAAAAATATAAAATTGTTATTTTGCAAAACGAAAATTTTATAAATCAAAAAAAAGTTTAATTTTCAAAATTTTGAGTTTTTAAAGAAAAATCGAAAAAAAAATATACAAAAAATGTTTTATTTTTAATTGAATGTCCTGAGAAAAAATTTATTTATTTAACTTAAATAATGCTGTAAGCTAAATAACAACCAGCAAAATTTTATTCAAATTCAATACATTTCTACATTCTTTTTTGATAATTATTATAACCATTGTGAATAATCTCTGATGTCACTGTTACAATAGCATCGATAACCTCACAGAAAATAATCAATTACCGTTAGGTCTGCAAACCAAGCAGGCCAGTGTATCGGTCTCATCGAATTTGAAAAATGGTTATTAATCTAATTTGTAACAATCAAGGCACTATGTGCTGGGCAGCCGGCCTGCTGGAATATCATATTTCTTCTAAATTCCCTTCATCCAATTGGGGTCAAAAGTATTCACTAAAAATTTAACATTTAGCCTTCCTTCCTTCCAGAAAAATGGACCGATTACTTTATTGTAGGTAAATGCACACCATACATTTACTTTTTTAAATTTCTGACTTTCTACAAATTCTAAAGTGTGGATTTTCTTTTGCCCAAAAGCGACAATATTGACAACATTTGTTGTGAAAGTAGATTTGTCACTGAATATTTAATGGTGAAAATTACGATGTTCAAATATGCGTTCATCCATTAATAAGGAGAATTTTAGTCGGTATGAATCATCGCCTTCTTGAAATTTATGAATAAAGGTTGGTTTGAATGCGTGAAATTTATTTGTGGACAGAATATTGCATACGTCACTTAGATATACCACCCAGCTGATTCGCTCTTGCTCTCAAAGTAAATTGGGGATTATTACTAAATGATTCTAACACTAAAATTGTTGCAGCATCATTTCATTATATCTTCTTTGTTTTTGTTTTTCACGTTTTATATCACCATAAACAAAGAATTTCTGTACCAAATTTCTTAAAGCATTTACAGATACTTGCACACTGTAAAATTTCCAGCGAAAAACTTCAATTGCGAATTTATAGGACACCTCTCTAATACCGTAACACTTGTTTAAGTAAATGCGCTGTTGTAAGGTCAGCATCTTTTTGGAGATATTAGTTCAAATATTAGCAAATAATTGTAGTAATGTCAAATAAGCATCACTTGACAGCAAAAATCTTGATTTCCAATTATAAAATGAGATTTTATTCTTGATATCAAATATAACACCCATGAAAACAAATATTTTAGCATGTTGATATATCCTACCAAGCTTTGGATTTGGATTTACAAAATTTCAATATTGCATTCTTATATTTTTTAAGCACCCTGTACAACAAAATCAGAGTTTCTCAACCTAGGTCGAATTATTATGACAATCAGGAGACATTATGAAGAATAACTTTTTTTTGTGTTTACATGTATAGTTTTTAAAATAAAAAATTACTGTTGATTTCGAATTTTTTAGATTGATCAAGCAGATTCTGGTGATTATCACCGGATAAGCAGTCCGCGGAAAGGAATCCGTTCGATTGACAATCATTCGGATGATTCGGAAACATCCAGTGTGTGTTCGGAGAGATCGTTTGATTCTTATAGGAGACCCAGTGATGTAAGTATTATCTTATTAACAAGTTTGTTGTGTAAATTAGTTGTAAATTTTAAGTAAATATGTACGCAGATTTTTTTTTTCAGTAACTTGCTGTAAAGTATTATTCCAATATTTGTTTTATATTTTGATGTGTAATTGATGTTTAATAAAAAAATATCAAATTTTATATTTATAAATTGTGCACTAGTTGACAATAAATTGGCTACATTTAATATCTTAGTAACGGTGTACTCGGCTGGAAAATATAATTCTTGATACTTTTATATATAGTAATCGCTCTATATAAGAAACTTCTGAGGTAGGATTCCAATATGCTGTCAAATCCATAGATAACCTAGAAATAATTACTCATCTGTGGACGCGTTCACATCAAACTGACTCATCTGTGGACGTGTCCGTACATCATTTTATTTTTGAAGTAACAAACTGATTTAATTAAATACTTTTTAATTTAAATTATTTATAAAAAAACTCTAAATATAAGTTATACATTCATAATTGCATATAAGTTAATCATCATTAAAATGCAAATTTTGTTCAATTTATTATTCTGAAATTTCTGACAGCTACATAACCTACATATGTTCTTCTAACTTAATATATGTCTGCCATTGTGCATGATCTATCGCATTTTATTTCGAATTTATGCATGTTCGAACGCAACTTGCTTTTTTCTGACAGTTGTATTATCGGAATTCCGTCCCTGTAAAAACCAACATTTTTTATTACATCTATTTAGAATTTTTGATTAGAAAAATTCTATATTAACAACAATCTTTCTTTTCAGTGTTGCCATTATATTTAGTTTTAATTTAAAAAAGAAAATGCTCAGTAGTTATATTATAAATTCTTTCGTGTATTACGTTTTCTCAAAATCAATTCGATCACATCAGTCAAGTTTTATGCCATTTTTTTATCACAATTACGATTAATAATTTACCTTAAAATTAATTTAATTTTAAGCAATTTTTTTTTACTTATTTTATTTTCTTTTGTGAAAAAAATTCTTATAATTATTATTATGCTGATCATTTTTTTTTTTTAGAAATTACTTACAATTTATTTTTTATAAATACAATTTATAATTTATCATAACCTTAATATAATTTTTTTAACATAACTTAAGCTTTATTAATTGAATATTTATAATGGCTCTTTATTATGTATTCTTTGTTTTGTAAACATTTCAATCGGAACACCAAGCTGAGGAAAATTATCTTAAAGAAATTGAAACAAAGCTTCATTAACCTTAATTTAATTTGTTTATGAAATAAGAAACAAACAAAATTTAATTATTATTTTGCTGGCCAATTTTTTTGTAATATACAGAAATGGGATATATTAATTGGTTGATAAGCACCAGGTAATTTTGTAGATTGTGCCAAAAAAAATGAAAATCTGAGAAAGTTTTTGTTTGACCTCATGAGGTCCTCAAATTGCGCCAAAAAGCAACCTGAATGCTATACATATTAAAAGAATAACGTTTACAGTTTTTTTTTTCAATTACAATTGTTTTTTTCCAAATCCATTTCAATTGATTAATACATTTAAAATTTATCGTCCTCTAGTGTACAAATCAATTTTACAATTTACATTTTTTAAACATTTGCTGTATTGCTTTTAAAACTATTTTTATTACTTCTTTGTTTTCTTTATTGTGTTGGTGTGGTGTGCTTGTGCTAATTACAAAATGTTCTGTACCAGTCGTACTCTTGGAGTGGTTCTCAACAGCGTTTATCAAGCAGGGACTTTTGGGAGCCCTGCCGTGTAAGTATGCTTATTGCTACATTTTACATTTAATTGATTTTATATGCATTGTGTATCCAAAATATTTTCAAAAAGAAAATTTATTGAAAATCTTTCTGTTTCTTATCTTACTGCTTGTCATCCATCATTATTTCATCAGTGTTACAAAATTATAAAATAGGTTAGGTCTTTGAAATCTAACCTGTAAATATTACATACACAAATCAAAGTAAAACAAATTATATAAATTACAAACCATTTTGATAACTGAAATAAAAAATACTGTTACAAATTAAAAATCATTATTTCTGTTCAGGACATCAACGAGATTATTGCATTATGTGCGAGCACTGTATGGCAAGAACGTAAGGATGGCCTAGTATCCCTTCGACTATATCTTAGCAACGGAAGCGTTTTAAGTCCAGGCGAACTGAAACACATCACCGAGATTTGTACAAAAATGTTCATGGATTCTCACACCAAAGGATTAGCTGTATTTTTAGATACAGTTAATGAAATTATCCGCAAACACAAGCAGGATTTAAACGATTGGCTGTATGTGTTATTGCAAAGGGTGTTTTATAAATTGGGCACCGATTTATTAATGACTGTGCAGAATAAATTGATGTATACGTTGGAAAATGTGAAAAAGAGTTTCCCGATACAGCTGCAATTTACATATGTTTATAAGTTTCTCGTGGACGTCGCCCAAACACCCAATACTAAGGTTAAAGTTGCGGTTTTGAATTATCTCACTGCCTTGTGTAACTCGTGCGATCCATCGCAGTTTGTTACAAAAACTCCTGCGAATCAAGCTCTGCTAAAAATTATCAACTATGCTCAGGATTCAAAATCAGTTGATATTCGAAATGCTGCTAAGGTTAGTTTTGTTTAATTTGAATTCATATTTTTATTTATAAATTTATTGCTAAATACTAGCCATAGGCAAACACATTCGTTTTGTGATTTACTCCATAAACAAGTAAAACAGGCAATTTTTTTTTCATTTGAACGTATGCAAATGTGCCGAAAAATGTGTCTGTTTATGGTAGGCTAATATTGTCGCTTTGCTCAAATTTTTATTGTAAAAATCGGACAAAACAAAGTTTGTCACGATCGGCCACAGCTCAGATCAGCTGTTTATTTGAAGTAAATTAAGATTGCTCTGCTTAATTAAACTACTGTCAGTTTAAGGTTTGCATTAAATATTTAAAGAAAATCTATGTTACATCAGTTTATTATTATTTCAGTTATGCATAGTCGCTATGTGGAATTGCAATACCCCACAAGTAACGATGATGTTATCAGAATTACCTAAAGAACAACAAGACACGGCTTCGACAATAGTGCAAAGCCACATGCGTAAAAATTCAACGGGCAGCGACGTTTCAAGTCCAATAGTCGGTGGCAGTCCACAAACGCTGTCTCCGACATCGACGACCCCCAATCACAACAACGTTTTAAACCGCGAGGAAATCTACAGAAGTCTCAAAAAAACGACAGCGGAAATCCAGAATTACAGATATGAAACATTAGGTAAGTAGCAAATAATTTTAAAATTAAGATTATTTTCAATTTATTCTTATAAGATTCAGGAATAGGAATGTCTTTAGGTAACGATGTAAAGAATGGCATTATCGAGCTTGAAGATGGCCTCGACAATCTACATATATCACGATCGGCGTATAATACGAGAATTGGTATGAATATCAACGGTGTAAATGAAAACGATTCTAATGGTTATTCGCATAATTTAGGTCAGTTTTTTTATTATTTTTTTGTTTTCATCATATTAATATTGTATATTTTAGAACATATGAACGAAGATGAAATAGTAAAGAAAATATTAGAATATTGCGTAATTGATAATCCGCTGAGGGATTCAGAGAAACGCAAATTATTACAACAATTAATCGTTATAATTAAAGATAAAAATGTGGAACCAGTTGTCCAAAATTTTAAGTAAGATTCTTTTTATATAATTGTATTTTATTTTGATTTATTGGATTGATAAAAATTTTATTACATGTTTTTTATTGCAAAATTTAAAATTTTGGCAATTTTTTCAAATTAAATGCGGAATAAAATAACAAATTTTGCGTTTATTTCGTGCATGTTTGTGAAAAACAAAAATAATAAACACCAAAAACGAAAATATAAAACATACATGTTGTCATATGTTTAAAAATATTGTGTGTTTAAAAAAATATCACAATTTTTGGAAAATAATAAAATGGACAGATATTGTGTATAATGAACGATTATTATATTTCAGGAGCCTTTTAAGGATATTTATAGATACATTAAGTATAAAGAACAGTGAAAGCACGATAACCGTTTTACAAATATTTGCAGTGATATTCAGAAATAAACAATTTGAAGAATGTTGGTGTAATTTTATTGAACTTTTAACATTACGTGTGCTTGATGGATATTGTGATGAAGATAGAGCGGTAAATGTTTTTGTATTTACTTTAATTTAATAAAACAATTTTTATTTGAAAGCATGTTTAAATGATCTTAAACTTTGATTTATGATTTATTAAAATAATTTTTTCTTTAAATCACAGTTTTTCTAATCTATAAGCAATAACAATATTTTTAATTGTAACAGTAGATGTTGCCGCAAAATATTTTGAAAATTATTAACATTTTCTTAGTTGGCTGGAATTAAATATTTGTTTAGATGAGATTTTTAAAAATATTGAATCGAAAAAATAAGATTTCAATTGAATTGAATTATTTGCAGGTGCATAAAGCAGCAGATGAAGCGACGATGGCGATGGCTGCATTTCCTTTCAATACGGTTGTCAGTACATTATCGCCATTAATTCAAACTAGTCCGTACCCGAAAATGGATGGTGCGATTAAAATTTTAACGAAACTAATAATAATGCATCCGAATGAAATAACGAATGAGCATTTAAATGCAATAATGCCAGGATTGTTAAAGGTAATTAATTATTAATCGCTATTATAAATAAATAATATACTATAATTTTTTAATGGATCAGGCGAATGATCATGAAGAAAGCGCAGCAAGAAAGAGCGCGGTGTTTTGTATGGTGCAGATCCACGAAGCAGTTGGCGAGGAACGCTTGGCCCCACATATTTCTTCATTGTCAGGGTCGAAATTAAAATTACTTAGATTGTACATTGAAAAGGAACGAGCAAAATCAATGGCGAAATCTCCGAAACATTTAACCACGAGCTAGTCAATACAATATTATATAAAACAGGTCTCTTCCGATAGTGCTTGTCAGCTAAAAGAATTAATAGAAATTTTATAAAAAAATAATGACACAACACTGCTCATTACTACAAAAAAATATAAGAAAAGCTTTCATTTCCAATATTTTTTATGTTCACCATGGGAAAAAAATTAATTTTAATATGCTTTTAATTAAAATGAATATGCTTAAAATTGTTGATGATTTAGTGAAATTCTATCGCAGTGTGTTAAATGAATTGGAAAATTTATTATTAAACATTATATATTATAACTTGATGAAGTTATTCAAGGGACAATATAAGGACACTTTCTCATCTATTATATAATTTATTTTCAAAATAGTTCTACTAATATTGTATATTTCTTTGTGTGTATATATGTGGAATAAAGTAGGTGTTTAGAAAGTTTTAATCAGTTGCTTTATGATGAAAATATTAAAATTTACCTTGTTAAGTATTTTTCGACAAAGTGATATTTGGTGTATTCCAAAACAAAAAATTGTTATATTTAACTTGTAAGACTTTTATTTCGAATTGCATCACGTGTCGCTTTAAATGATTGGTGAGGATAGCATGGAGAATGCTTATATTAATGCACAATATTGTATGGTTGTGACACAGCTTTGAGAACAAATATATTATACAGAAAAGCAAAGTTTATTGTACGTTTTCATAATTACTACTATTGTTAATATTGTTTGTGAAGAGAAAGGTAAATATTGTCTGTAATTAAATCCAAACTAACTAGTCATTGATTGATTGATATAGTACATATTCGGTAAAACAGACTTGAACAATGGAATTCGTTCTATTTTTGTTTATACATTTTTCAATAACTTTATTTATATATTGACCCTTGTACATATTTCTTAATAATTTTCAAGACGGCTCAGACGCGCTCTGGACAGCGTCACCGTCGCCTTTTATAAGTAAAGAAAAGAATATTTACCATCCATATTTTACTAATTATTGTTAAGCTGTAACATAGAAGACAAAATAGCTTAAAGAAATATTTTGTATGCCAAATAATGTGTATTATTACTTGTGCTATATACATTTTTTTAATTACTCATTGTAAATATCTTAGTTTGTAGGTTTAAGGTGATTATTGAACACAGAACACAACTTTTTGGCTTATCTTATTTAGTTATTAATATGTGCTAATAATTTATATGTATTAGTAACTGTATTTTATCATTTTCTTTATGTATTTCAAAATATTGTAATAAATCTTATTAAGAATTATATTTTCTTTGTTAGGCTATCACATGTACGTAAATAAATTATCGGGTGGTAATTATTTATTATATGTAATGCATTTTATGTACTAATTTTTTATTTGATACCTACAGTTAAACCAGACTACTATGAACTTATACACAATATGGAGAGAAGTCCAATCTCTTGATAATGCAATAGCCGGGTTTTTTGGTCATTATGGTATAAACTTAATTTAACTG
>JARJEC010018700.1:0-19196 GCA_030264575.1 Tachinus sp. AB-2021
CATCTCTTTTATACCCTTTCGAGTGTAGAGATGGTCGGACACACCGAGCCGCAAAAATGGATATAATTATGTATGCTATTTTGAATGAGGCCTGGGACAGTGGAGCTAGTTCTAGCAAATATAGCAATTCTAGGCAAATATACATAATATTAATCAAGGCAACTTATGGAATTATTGGATGTTTATAAAAACCCATTGCAACTTATTTTAAAATAAAATTAAATGCAATGTTTTTATTGTTGATAAAATAAATTTTTTTTGTGGGCTAGAGTCGCATTTCTAATTTTGTTGCATTATTTTTAGTAATGACAAATATTAGTAGACGCAATATAAGAGGCATACATATAAACTTTTTAAAATATTCAATTTTATGATTTTAATTGTCGATTGAATATGTTTTATTATAAAAAATCTAAATGAATTCTAGTTATTTTAAAATCAAGCAAAAAAATTTATAAAAAATATTTTTGTTGACAAATCAAATATAAAAAACTTATTTCCTCTTGATACACCATACTACTTGATGGCAACATACTGTATATATATATATATATATATACCAGGTGACCCAAGCCATAGTTGTGTTATTTTGTTATTTATGAAGCAAAACAAAAAAATTAATTCATATGTGTATGTTATATACAGGAAAAATGCAATTTGTTGTGATATTTGTGAAGTCAGTATCACTTTTGGTTATTCCGGAAAAGACTTGTGAATTTTAAATTCCATATACTTTTTTTGTTATTTTTATTATTTTTAGTTTGGCAATTTAAATACAAAAACGTATCGATTGTCAGCTTTTATCACCATGGCAACAAAATAAACACTTTTGTTTTTGGATCTAGGTGGCTGCGAATCAGTTAAAATGATTCAAAACTGATAAAGAATTCTTAAAAAAAAATTAGGTCGATGTTGCGTTAATGGCGCCCTCTGCAGGGTTACAAAGCACGCGTTTGAAGTTTTTGGTCGGAAAGACGATTTTTTCAAATGCGTCTTGCGTCAATTGTGACTATTCGAGAGAAAATAATTTTCTACATGCAATGTAAATGTACAATTCTCACATCCTCGGCGTTTATTACCATGAACAACAGAGACATATTTTTTTTGTTTCTGAATCTAGGTGAATAGGTTGAAATGATTAAAAACTGATAATAAAATCATTAGAAAAGCAATTTATCGATATTGCATCAATGAATGTGTTTTGTAGTTTTTGATCTGAAAGTTGATTTATTTAAATGGAACTTCGTGCATAGGGTTGCGAAGTCTCACCCGGAGATGATAACCAAAAAAAAATTTTTTCTGAAATAGTACCGCCCATCCATAGACAATGGCAAAAAGGTCTTGCCCGGAGATGATGACCAACAAACAGGAAGTAACGTAATAATTCATTTTTGTTTCCACAACTCAGAGAAGTGATAATTAAACTCAGAACCCGAAGATAACTCATTCAAATCTAGAGAGATAGTGGCAACCCTACTCATATGGTAACTGACTATTTGACGGAAAATAGTTTTCTGAATGCAATGATAACAAACACAACATTCTTTAAGAAAAACTAAATTTAAAATAAAAAATCGAAAATATAAACAAAAGGAAAGTTGACCAAGGAAACTATCTTCAACGTTTTGGTTTAAAAACGAAGAATGTGTGAGAGCAGGATCTCAACGCTTCAGACATAGCGGGTATTATATTGTTTGATAGTTTGCCCATGAATACCGCGAAAACCTGACTCACTGCCAGTCACGCCGTGTGGTTGTCGGGTCCGCTCGGTACCATCCTAGATGTTATTGGTAGACATAATATAGCTATATCGGCCTGCTTGGCCCAGAAATGTATACACTTTGTATGTTATTTAGCCATGGCGACAATTGTAATGTAATGTCGTACAATACACACTGTAAGTGCAGTGCGGAACTGTAACTTTCACTTGCAGTAATTGCAGACGCCAATTTTCTGTGTGCAAATGTGGCCAAAAACATTGAAATTGAAATATAGCCGCATAAAAACTTTTTGGGAATGGATTACAGAATTCCAATTTAAATTTTTTTGCCAAACATTATTTAATAATGGCAAACAAAATTATAGTTCAATACTACTGATAAAAACAAAAAATTGTGGGTGTGCATGGAACACACAGTAGAAGTAAAACCTTAAATTTTATTATAATATAATTATACTAAAAAAATGTCAACATCATTTTTTATTTATGTACAGCCACCTTGGGAATGCACGCGTCAGTGGATACAGGCAGGAACGAATAGGAATGAGTTGGGCAGGGGTTCAACTCGTTTCCATTCGTCACAGCCTGTATTCTCACCCGTTCCCCTTAATTGGTTTACATTTTAATTCTCCGCTTTTTCGGACTCACACCTCAATATAAAAGTTTTCACTTCAATAATAATAATAATAATAATTTATTTTCAAACGTCATAAGTGTGACATTTGAAAAAATATCGATGACACCATAGCTTATAAATAAAATAAAATTAAAAAAATAAGTCCGAGCAATTTAATAAAAAATTAAAAATTTATCGTTTGAGTGATGTATAAACTTTTCGAACGCATTGTATAATCATGTGAATCAAGCTTTTGACAATTTGCTGATATTGCAGACAAAGAAACTTAGGAGCTGGCAATAGTAAGTCTGATAAGTTTAAAATTTTATTCGTATGTCATCTATTATTTTTGCTATATTCTTACATTTCGAATTCTTCTAAATCAGGTTGAGAAATGAAATTATAATTATTTTTAGGAATTTCATCAATAATTGAATTTATTATATACATAATTATCTTCTTGTTTTTTGTCACAATTTGCATGTGGGTTTTTATTTCCTACAAATTGGTAAAAAACTATTGCAAATATTTTTTATAATGACTCGTAAATAAGTAATAATTATTGTTTTATGTTAATTAATAGATTTAAATTAAAACCGCGACGCTGCAAATGTTTTATTATATAATGTGTATAATGTACAAATTCTATTTTTATTTTTAGGCCATCACCCAATGTATAAATAAGAAATAAAAAAGATTCCTGAATAAATGTAGGGGTTGATTTTTTGCCCTTATACAAAACGGTACATGATTAAAAAAATATATAAATTTAATTAACAAAATATAACTAAAAGTTTGAATAAATTAATAATGCAATAGGATTATAAATGAATTTTAAATTATATTCTATTGCAAAGTACAAAACCGATCACAATTTTTTATGGCTCATATCAGAAACTTTGAAGGGGTATAAAGAAAAGAAATATTAACATAAATAAAATACAGAACACTTTCATTTTTAGCAAGTAATATTTACAGGAAACTAGTTACTCCTAGGTGGCAGCTTTTGCCGTGAACTATCTCTTTCTTTTCATTTTTCATCAATCATTTTCTTTTCTACAAAACCGTAACCTTATGGTGTTAACTTGTTGTTAACTTTTCTAAAATAATCAATCTTTTTCAGCCATCCATCATCTCAAAAATTTACATTATTTTAGTAAAGGTAGAACATTAAATTTGTTAGAATTATTTGAAATAGTTAAACCTAAGAATAGTCCTATAGAATTTACTTAATGCTCAGACCGACTTATATCAATCCGCCTTATTCGAAATTATTTAAATTTAATTTTTTGTGGAGTGTTCTAGTGTAACCCTTATTCCTTATTAACAATTGCTGCACTAATCCGCCCCCCCTGTTTTAAAATTGTTGTTTACCATGTTTAATCAAACAGTTTGTATACCTGTGTTCTTTATATTGTATTCCTTTTTTCTTTGAGCTTGTTAATCCTAATTATCGGTAATGTGTTATTTTTTTTAATAGTCAACATAGAAACTGACCTTTTTGTCTGTTCAGTTTGTAAATTTTACACTTATCTGGGTTTGTACACTATCAATCATCTTTGCTTCTGTTTTGCTTGTGGTGGTAAAACTGTACCTTTCTCTAATAATTCTTCAGTTATGCTAGTGTAGAAGCTATCTGTGAATAGAGTCCGTCCTTTATGTTATAAACTGTCCATTAGTCTCATTATAACATTTTGTGAATGTGTTTTTTCTGTGGCTATATTATTCTTTCTCATTTAAACTTCTATATTGTAGGTATAGCCATTAGGAAATCAACGTTTGTACATTTTTGTTGCGTATTTATGACTTTTACCAGGAATGTATTGACGAAATCTAAACCTTGCCATTCTATCATACTAATTAATCATTTGAAATTACTCACAATTTCCTCTCATACTACTTCAAATTTGTTTATGCGATTATCAACGTCCGCTGTAGTGTTTTAGCTGAAGTGAAGGTATTTTAGTATTGAGAAATCACGTTTCATAATTTGTATACTCAAGTTTGCAAAAATGTCATTCTTTGACCAATACAATTTTATTTTGGGTATTTGTTTTGTACCTATAATCAGCTATATTGCTATAAATTTTTCATTTCTTCCATGGTGACAGACGTCCATGATTACTGATGCTTTCTTTTATCTGTCTGGTTCAATTGCTTGACACTGCATAGCATAACGATTCTCATGAAGTATGATTTGTAAAACGTTGTCATTTACAAATAATTTGTAGAGAAACAGCTGCAATCAACAATTTTAAGTAACTCTTCATATTCTGCATACTCAGGGGCTAAGGCACCATCTGCAATTGATGTTCATTTGTCATCATTATGTTCAGATATTTTATTGACGGTTATATTATCTTCTGGAGAAGATTACATCAGTAACTTTAACATCTTTGTATTATTGAAGATTAATTTACCAGAAGGACATTCTGCTCCAGAACTTTCTGCTTCCATAATCTTCATTTTATTCTTTTAGAAAAAAAGGATATTCAAATTTAGAGGGAAAAAAATTTAAATATTTAGGGTGAGTACGTAGTCATAAAATGGTCCGTTTAAACAAAGTGCATTGTATATACTAATATAGGTGAATGTCTACTAAACCATATGGATGGTAGATAAGTAGGAAAGCGGTATAATTAACTTGTGCACATGGCTTTCACAAATGATCGTTTTATAAAATTTCCACTTATGTCCTGTGGAGAAATCTAATTATATTAAATACATACATTATTTCTCATTAAAAATATTAATACAGTTCTCTTATCCTGTACCAATCTAACTTTCTCAGTTATCTCATTACGGTCAGTTTCGGAGCATCTAAACTGATTATATTACACCTTTACCAATGATGTTTACATTATATTTGTTATTTTTGCATTTTATGATGTTTGTCATAAATACGCACAAGTTTAAATTTCGTACAAATCGCAAATAACACGAATGCTGTAAAAATGCCGCCAAAAAAACATTTTAGTGTACCGTCCTCAACATGTTAAATCGACAAAAAAGAAATATCAAAGGACCTAATTTACTTTAGCAACTTTAGTCAATGAGAACAGTTTGTTTATTTTGAATAAATCTGCAATTAGATACTCAAACTAAAAAACAGTTTTTGTAAGGTTTTATTTATACTTTCATAAAATAAATTGCAAAAATTTATAAAAAAACATAAGTTTCTGTTAAAACTAAAAAAAAAATAGATAAATAATTCTAAAATCGAAAAACAATAACATTTGTTTATTAACATAACAATAATATAAATAAAATAAACAAATAAAAGTTTATAAAAGAAACTATGCAAACTCTATATATACCTCATAGGTATAATGTAGATACATATACACATTGTGCTAGCAATAGACTAGACGTGCACACAATGTATATATATATATATATATATATATATATATATATATATATGTATATAACATATAAACAATGTTATAAATGATTCAAAAATGTATTTGCCTCTACTTGGTAGTAAGAACATAACATCAATTCCAGTTACTACCAACCTGGTAGTCTCAATTGGTTAGAGCGTTGGACATGTAATGTAAAGGTTATGGGTTTGAACCTCACTCGAGGTGTATTTTTGAAACATTTATTTATAACATGGAGTAATGGCGTGGTAATTATTTAATAATTCTAGTATTCTAAATTAAAAATATAAGCTTAATACATTGACATCTATACATTTTAAGAAATATTTATTTATTGTGGATAATGATTAATTATTCTATATTTATTATAGCCTAAAATCAAGGGATTCAAGTCCTCCGATGAAAAAGTTCACTCCATCTAACAAAGATTACAAATCGAGGATGAATTATGATGGAAAACGTGATGGAGGATATCCACCAAAACGTGATTATGATGATCGTAGTGGTGCACACCCGACATCAATTTCCAGGGGAGCACAACCAGTTACAAAATACGATAATATGTCTTATGGAGATCGGGATAGAAGTGGAATTCGCAATGATCCCCGTGTTCACGATTCAAGTAGTATGGTATCCAACACAAAATATAACACGTAAGTGTGATTATTCAAATCATTTTGAGAATGTCAGTGGAAGTTGGTTATATTGCTTCAAATAAATTTTTCTTTTAAAATAAATATACGTAAAAATCTACAGAAGAAAGACCAACCGTAATTCTAACATGTCTCAAGACTTACGGCGAACATTAAAATATAATGTCATTACTATATTTTCATATATTTTGTATAATAACATGATAAATTCGTGGGGCATGTTCATAAACAGGGTGATGAACAATGACTGATTAATGGGCCACTAGATTTTTTAATAAGCAACAAAATTAAAAAATTACACATTACACAAAACTTCCTATATTTATATGACAGGAAGAATACATCAAACATTGTTGATCATAGTGTATCAATACTAAATATGCATGCTTGAATCAATACATTTTAATTAATTACACTAATTTATTATCTATGTAATGATTTAACTAAACTAAAATGGAAAATATGTTTGGTAAGTGAAATTGACATTTATAACCATATTGTTACATATTCTATCGAAATTGTTATACTAGATACAATTTGTTATAAAAATATTTAATTTTTTTATAATCTCATTTTTACTCTTCATTGTGCTCTGTGCAATAAACTTTTTTTTATTTTAAATTTTATAGCGGAGCATATAATGGCTATTATATTCTATTGTTTGTATAAAATAATACTTTTTGAAAAGATTATTTGAGGACCATTATTTGTAAAACTTGACAATCAATCAAAAATATTGTTTTTAAAAATATTATTTTAAAGGAGAATTTTTCAATCTTGAATTTCATAAAAATCGGTGTGAAAATAGTTGCGCTAAAAAATTTATTAATCTAGTTTATTAAAAATTAATAAAAATACTGTGGCATATTATCATTTCTTGAAATTATTTATGTTGCTACTTTTAAACTTTTAGAAACTCTGCTATAGACTATCTTGGAAACTAAAAACTCCAAAAAAATTACAATTTTATCGTTAATTTAATTATTAATCAACTATTGAAATTAATTTATTTGCAAAGAGGCTGAAATAATTAATTATAATATTATTATTTTGAGACATCTGAATTCTCTGTTTATTCACTAAAGGCAAAATATAAACAAAATAAAAATATGTAAATTGTAAACACGGATGATCATCCTCGATGAACGCTGCTTTCATCCGAGACGTACATCCAAAGTGAACAAATGTAAATACTGTTTAAATGCCATTTAGTGTTCACTTTCGATGACGATGAAACAAAATTCCATTTACACTTTCCACTTTTAAAGATTCATCCGGGATGAACATTCAAAGTGACAAATGTAAATGGGCCTATAATTAAACGGTTTTTTATCATTTTTTCTTTGAAAGGAGAACGCGATTTTCAAAATTAGTTAGTTTCTATTATGGTTCCTATTTATTTTATTTCGTAAGTTTTTGAAACATTACAGAAATTGTAATTTCAATCAGCACTGCTGAACCTAACAAAAGAGCTTCAATTTCAGCCATCACCAACCGTTGAAAGTTTGATTTTGTTGGCACCGCAAATTGATAGTCCACCCTCTCCTCGCTGAATCTCAGAAATCAAATTTTCGAGAAATATTCGAGTTAAATGTATTACTTTGAGTAAGAGAAACATTCGAGATATAGAAATTGAACTTAGAGAGATAAAAATCTTTATAAAAATTTGTTTAACTTCAATGTTCCCAAAAAATATTTGATTTATGGAATAATTTGAATTAAAGAAGTTTCACTGTATTTGTTAACAACAAATTGGACTGAAAAATTATTGGTGGTTACCTTTTACCTTACATTATACATATTTATTTATCGAATGTCTCTAAAATAAAAATGAAATAAGAATTACCCAAAAAATGCACAACCGTCTAAAAACGGACTTATGCACAAAGGACCACATGATATTTTGTGTTTATTGCGTTTGTTTGACTTTTTATTGCATTTTATGAATGATATTGTATATTTTAATAAAAAAAATTAAATTAACAATAAAAATATTGTTTACTGATAGCCCAGCAACAACAATTTTAAAAATAGTCTGTCTAACAGATAGAAAGGTTAAAGAATTATTATATTCTATACCCCGGGAGGTACGGAGAATTTCATAAGATTGAATGTTTCCCTCAAAAACATTACAATTTTGTTTGAAATATTTCTTGTTCAATGCATATTTTTTGAGATATTCCATCGAATAAATCAGTGATATTCAATCTGTGTTCCACGGAACTCTGGGGTTCTGCTGAATATCATCAGGGGTTCTATGTCTATCTTCAATTGTTTAGAAAACTGCTTCATTTTTCACATATAAACAATGAATCAAAAATGGTTTATATTGATTTTCTTAGATTGAATAACAATGTAAAACAGCTTAACTTTAAATACCAAAATGATTGCAACTTTTTACTTTGGGGTTCCAAAAAAAATCATTTAAATTGTAGGGTTCCACAAATGAAAAAAGTTGAAGACCACTGGAATAAATAAAAATGAGTCGACAAAAATTATTATCTTACTGCATAGATCCACCTATAAGCAGTCTTTGTTGTCTCATCTGTTATTTGTACCAAAAATTATATTTTTGAATCAGAAATCGTATCGTGTCGTTGGTAACAAAATTTCAATTAGAAATTAGCAGTCCAAAAATATTGATGCATTCCCACCTAAATAACGCAACTATAGTCCTTTGTCGACTGCAATCAATGAAAACACATGCTAAGCTCAAATTTGCGAGTAGGCGGATAATAAATAAATAGGTAGTTGCCACGCTATTTTACGTCAATTAGAAAGCTGATTTCTCAAACTTTGTTAAAAATTATGAAAACCAGTTGAAACTGCAGTTGACAAAAACTTCATTCCTACAAGCACCAGAACAGGTTCCGAACCAGTTTGAGAACGGAGTTTTCTGTTTCAACAAAACTCTGTTCGGGAACTTATTTGGGACCAGTCAATTCGGTGAGCAAGTACCAAAAGTTTGGATTTCATTGCGAGTAGGATCGGGTCTTGTTTCGTAGCGGTTCGATTTCTTGCAAACTCAAATGAAATAATTCAGAACTTATTCATAATATTGCTTATGCGTGAATATAAAATTATCTCATTGTAAAAAAAAAACAAAATTAAATAACAAGGAAATAAAAAAATTAGGAATAATTTCCAAGTTTTTATTGCACACACTATCATCATTAAATCGAATATTGGAGGTTTCAAATTTTCTTACATTAATCAATTATATTTCTTATGTAAAATTATTTTCTTTCAAAAATTTAAATTTCCATTAAATAAGAAATTAGTTTCTTCAGTATCTATACAAAAAAATTTATAACAAAAAACTGAAGGCAAAAAAAAACATCAAATATATGAAGTTATTCATTAACAGAATTTAAATTAAATAAACATAAGTAAAGCAATTAAATTAAATCTTTGCTGTGGCTTCTATCACATCTCCAATGGCTCACGTCCATAACGTTCCACGTGACATCATTGATCGGGTACCGTGTGATATCAATTTCTCCAGCGGCTGACGGCAAGTGACTATACACATGTGTTATTTGGCAATCAATACCTTCTTTCAATTATTCGACAAAATAGTTGTAGAGTTCAATTACGATTAGTTCTTTCAACCAAATTCTTCCAGATCAATTGAACTTTTTATTAGAAAGGTGTAGGTAGGAACCGAAATCACCAGTTTATTTCTCAAATGTTTTCATGGCAGCAGACAAAATTGAAATGGGCGAGCACTGGCTCTTTTTCGACCGACCACAAGGTATCTCTGGCAACTTTTTCTGATTTATATTTTTTATTTATATATGTTAGACATAGGTGTATCTAATAACTTTTAAATAACAATTATTAACATTCATTTTTAAACCTTAACATATTATCCGGTTTAGTCAGGTCATATTAGGTTTGAATAAATAGAGCAAGGTTGTGGTTAAATTAGGTTGTGGATGGGGTAGTTTAATCGCTGGTACTATATCACTGACTATGTAAACTAGTTAGGTTAGGTTAGGTTATAGGCGGCATACTTTTATTTTAAGTAACTAGGACTACCAGCTATGCCATCTGGGTGTTTTAGTTAGTATATGTATGGTTTTTCTTCTTTGCCAAGATTAATGTAAACTTCATTTGAGAATGCATAAACACAACACTAAGTGGTAAGGACGATATACATTGATATTTACAAAACATTGATGTTAGTTTTTTCAAATCGATAAAATATCTATGTTCACACAAAACATCAATAAATAAGTAGCAGCATAATACATTTTTTTTAGTTTTCGACTATGTCGTCTGATTAGGTTACGTAAAGGTATACTTTTTTCCTTTAACAAGATTAATTTTAACTTCATTTAACCTTTAACTACACACACTGGTGTATAAAGTACACCAAAATCACAAAACAGTATGTAACTTTTTCCTACTTCAAATGTTGAGTGCCACCATTCAATAAATTGGGTTCCAGTGGCCCACTTTTTGTTTATTTTTTTGTAGTTATTTAAGTAGGGATTACGTCAAGTATATATATATCAATTTTATTACTAGTTTTGATTTTATTCGATGTTCTTTATGAGACATATACTATGTGGCAAGCGGCACATGGGACTAAAAAGTATATTATGGGCCACGTGACATAAGTGTTGTGTCACAATATTTGCAAGTTGGAAAACAAATTTTCAAGCCGTTTTATTTCATTCATATTGTAACAGTAGTTCGCATAATGTTTATTGATACTATAGCAATTCAATAGCAATAGTTGCTTTATGTATCCTTTGTTTAATATGTTCTCATGGCATCTTAGCAGCTTCTATCAGAATATAGAACAAATGAAGAAGATACAGTTAAGGAACCACTTGAAAGCGTTCTGGCTTGAAGTTTCCTATGTGAAAAGAAGAACAGAGTAACTACTAAAATGTGTTACACTTGTCACAGATGTTACGTACATAGAAAATATAATTACTTGTAACAATTGCAAGATTAATAACAATAGTTATGATAGTAGTGATACTAGTATATAAGAGTATTATATTTTCATTTTTACAATATACAGAACGGTTTATAAAAAACGGCCAGTGCTGTTACTTCTTTATTTATTAACCAACTTTTAATAACAAAAAACAGGTTTTAATGGTATTATAAAGACTATAATTTGACAGTAGAGTAAATATTTTAATTGTCTAAACTACGACTGAGTATTTGTCAACTGTTTTTTTTTAATGACATTATATATTTTTTGTCGTAATTCATTAAATTACGTCAGTGTATAATTTTTATGGAGTTGCATAAGAAAAAAAATTATTTATTTTTGTTCAAGATAGCTATATTTGATTAAATGTCCACCATTTTTAGAAGATGCCTTGAACAAAATTGTGCAATGCATAGACAAAACGGTGGTCAGTTTGAGCAACTGTTGTAAAAAGTTTTTTTTATTAATTTGATTTTTATAAAGATTATTTTATTTTAATTTTAATTTTTTCTTATGCAATCTTATAAAAATTATATTCTAATATAAAGAGGAAGACGCAATTTAATGAATTATGACAAAAAATATACAATCTCATTTAAAAAAAAAATAATTGACAAACACCCAGTTGTTGCTATGCCAATTAAATTATTTATTTAGTCGTCAAATGATTTTCGTTATGATGCCATTAAAAAATATTTTTTGTTTTGAAAATCCGATAATAAATAAAGAAGTTACAGCTCTAGCTATTTTTTATAAACCGCTCTGTATATTATATAATGTTTAATAGCAATATATGCAATTGTTACTTTTGTTTTAATATTAAGTACATACACTTCAGTTTCAAAAATATGTGTGGTGTACAAAATACATTGCACATGTAGTTATGTTAAAAAATGGGGCGTGTGTAGTTAAAGGTTAAGAAAGCATAAACACACAATACAAACTAACTTTAATTTGAGTTTAAGCCAATCTCATTGCCTAAACTAACCTCAACGTTATTCTATTTATCGTTGATTAATTTAAACGCATGTTGTAATATCTAAATTAGTTATGATGTATAAAAATAAATAAAATTGTACACAAAACTGAATGGCGTTTTTGGGGACTAATTAGGTAAAATCATAATTACTATATTATTGTCATATAAATATGTAAGTATATAAGTATTGATATATAATATTATTGCTAAAAATTAAATGGCAGAAGACAACGGAGGTTGGAAAGTATAACTAATATAAAGAACAGGACATTATTATTTATCAAACAGGTTAGGTTTCAACAGAATTGGAAATGCTGCATACATTTCCAATTTACACAAAGTTAAAAACCTGTCAATTTTGATATCGGGGCCTCTGTAACTCAGAAATTAGCCTCAAAAAGGAATTGCACATTTGTAAGTGTAAATTAAATGTGTTTTCTAATTTTTATATTTTCAAGCCAATATAAGCTTTGCTATAAAATTACCATACATTTTTTTTAATTTCTTGTAAAACTAATATGTAAATGATATCATGTAATATTTGATACACAATAGTGATGGATACGGGTCCATCAGTATTGGGAATTATATTCAACAAAATAGAATTTATTCTGCTAGTCCTACTATTTTCAAGTAGTAGCCAACAATATTTGAAGAAAAATGGGAAAAAAATGAAGTAAACAGTAAAAAATAAATCATATCTATTTATAGTGATTCCAAAGTATCACGATATAATGATCGTGAACGTGAAAGAAGTCCACATTTCAGATCAATGAGAGACGATCGTGAAAGAAGACCAATGCCAGACAACAAGTCAGACATGCGCAATCCACGCAGCGATCATCGTTATCCAGAACAACAAAAAGGTAAATGCTTAATTACTGTAATCAATAACATTGGTTGTTTAATTCAATATGTTTTAGAACCTATTCGCTATGAACGGACTTCATCATCAGGTGGAAACTGGACCCAACAAAAATCATTTAGTGCAGGAAACGCGCCTGGTAACAAGCAATGGAGCAAAGATACATGGAGGTCAGATAATGCAAGTGGTACTGATAGATGGAATACAACAAACCAAGCTCGTAATACTGGGTTATCTTCATCCGCTTTTACAAACAATACTGCTTTAACAATGGGTCCCAGTTGTCCACCACCACCTGGTATCAATAACTACGTAAATGACAGATTTGAATACAAAGCAAATATGGGAAATATGAGAAAGTATTAGTTTTCACTTATAATCAATGTACCTTTAATGTACAGGGTGCCTCAATGTTAATGTCACTGAAATTTTTCTACTAAAAAAAAACAATCCATAATTTTGACAAAAATATACAAATCGAAGCTTTGATGTATTTTAATTTATTAGATAAAAATAAATATACTTTATATGCTGGTTTACTTATTTAATTTCTACCCAACATCAAATTAAATAAATAAACTAGCATATAAAGTATATTTATTTTTATCTAATAAGGAAACATATATGCAAGGATGGATAACTCCTACTTTAATTTAGATTTTCCAAAATAAAATTAATTTTAGAGGGCGCCAAATGTTTTTCCACATTTCCACAAACATGTTTGCATTTTCTTGAAATAAAAATTATAAATGATGCTACCTAGAGCATAAAAAATTATTTTTGAAAATCGAATTTTATGTCAATTCATAGTTTGTGATTGTTATTATTTGAGACAAATGTCTGTGCATCTATATTTGGGGTATATAAGCCATGTATGCAGATACATTTTTCATTCACAAAAATTATATTTTGACTTTGGAGTTAGTTATTTAAATGCATTTTATATGTTGTATTGTTTGATTGCTAATTTTTAAAAATGGTTTCTACTCAAATATATGTCAAAAACATTGTTAGTGTACGTAAAATTATGAATATAAAACACTTGTATGGGATTTAACATGTATTTCATTATTTGAACTTTATTAAGAAGGCGACTCGTGACTGCTTCCATCGACCACATGACTCAAACTTGCCGAAAGGAGGGCTAGTAGTAGCACAACAGAATTAATGCATCAATTGTTAAAGTATTTGTTACTAGATGTCGCAGATGCCTTTTAAGTAAAGTTTTGTACCGAACATCGGCAGTGTTGCCAGATTAGTTAATACACAAATCTTATTCCTGTCTTTCCTGCATGCATGGTATAGATTCTTATATAAAAATTTTGCCCAAGACCACGTTCCTGAAATTCCCGTAGGGATGTTGACGATACACATTATATCGGTAATAGTCCGACAATTTTTGTGCCACCATGACAGAATTATTTTAATAAATAATATTGATTTCAGTCTGATTAATGTATTGATAGGAGACCGTCAATAGCTCTAATTAAAGGCTGCTGCACAATTTCTTGGGAACTAGAACGGCATCGAGAAACTTTATTTATATATATAAAATATAAACAAACCTCTGTCAAAGCGAAATCAATTGTATAGTTTGCTCTATCATCCTCATCAACCTTATTTATAATTTAAAATGTAATTTTTCCTGTTTATTATGACATAGGTAAGATTCTCCATCCGTACGTTTATTATTGAAATAATATTTATAATATTAAGATTGATAAATTTTAATTATTTCATGTCGGTGCTATTTGATAATTGTAGATTGTGCCAAGATTGTTAACTAGTTAATTGATTGAATAATATATATATATATATATATATATATATATATATAAATAAACCATTAATTTATTAATTTGAACTTATCTTGCATATATATTAATTAATTTAGGTTAGTAAATTTATATACGTGATAACTTTTTTATATTTTATTACAATAGTTTCGACTTTTTGGTCATCAGTGGTTTATAGGTATTGTTAATGTTATGAATATTATTATAACATTTATAACACCTTTTTTATATTTTAACAACCACTGATGATGACTGAAAAGTTGAAACTGGCATGTTAATAAAATATAAAAAAGCATATTAGAGTATAAAAATTTACTAACATATATTTAAAAAAAACATTAAATTGTTTCATTTGTTATAAATGAAAATAAAAAAATATTCTCTCTATAAGAAATGATCGATCAATGAGATTGCAAATGATAGTAGTAGTACTAGTTTGATCAGTTTTATCACCACCATCCAACAGCTTCTTTTTCAGATGTAAACTAGGCAATGTATACATCTGAATAAGAAGCGTGCACACACAAAGAAATTTACAGATATAGAAACTAATATCGTGAATGAATATTCGAAAAAAGATCTAAGTATCTGTATTTGTTTGCCCATACACATACTTAGATTTTTTTCTTTGTTGATTTTTTTTCGAATATTCTCCGGTAACACTTAACGTATAAAATGTATTAAAAATAAGTTTCCCAACATCGTTTAAACTAGTACCTGTGGCATATTACGTTGAGTGGGGAACTGGTTTTCACAACTATTATTAATTTCAAATGTTCGTAATGTTCAGATATTTTTATAAAATGAATAGTGGAGGAAGTATCTTGTGCTGTATTTTATTATATTTAAAAGAAATTGTGGTCGGAATGAGCATAAATAGTATTTATTTATAATGTTAAATACAATTCAAGATTTGAAAATATTATTTTTTGATAATATGAAACAATATAATCAAGCAAGCTAGAGTGGGTTCAAACACCAAAAATGTGACCAATTTTGCGGTGATTTGGAAGTCACCTTATAAGCTGTTGATCCGATCAAAACCCCGCCATCACAAGCCATCGGCTTACTTAGGAGCAATGATGTATAACATAAACATAAAACAACACATTAATTGAATTTAATAACAAGATACTAAAAAAATTTGAAAAAATCAAGAGAAATTTTAATAAACCATGAGAAAAATTAAAGAAGAAAGCACTAAAGATGAATTAATTAAATATCAAAAATATCAAGAACATTTTAATATAATGTAGAAAATTGTCTGAAAATGTTGAAGAATATCTAAAAATTTACGGAAGAAGAAAAATAGCTTGTAAAATGTTATACAATGACAAATGACAATGTTGAATAATGGACTAGAACTGGATCAGAGCAAACCGCCTTATTTTTTTAAAGCTCTAACCTTTGTAAAGAGATATTAATTATATCAGAAAAATGACTGATAGTTGAAGAAAAATTTACTCAAATTACGGTAAATCAAAAAAAAGTAAAAATGTTCATAAAGGTTTAAGTTAAAATAGAAAATTTTATAAATATTGCAATTTGTTAAATAAAAAAATATATCAGAAAAATGCAATTTCTGATATACATACAACATAATAATAACTAAACTTAAAACAGAAAATCTGTTAAAATGTGCAATTTTTAAAGTGGAACTGGAACCGAACCGATTGTCTTGAACCAGTTACGGAACTGCCTTATAATCTAAAATGCTTAGACCGGAACAAGAACTGAACTGATAAAATCAAATAGAATGGTAACCGAATTGTTTATTTGAGCGAATCAAGTCATTGGAAAAAATAATACAAAAATGCAGAATATCAAAAAATCATTGCAAAGTCAATCACAAAATGTTAAAAAATAAATTTAAATTTAAATGATATATTTAAAATGGTAAAAGTAAGTAAAAACTGTAATGTTTGAATGTATGAGCAAAAATGTTATACAAAATAACAGAAATATCAATAATATAAAAGAAACAAAAAGGCAAAAATTAAAATTAAAATTTTTATGGCAGTTGTTTATTAATCTTATTACTTATGTGTAATATACAAATATGTTAAATATTGTATTTTAACGTGTTTATCAGGTAGCTGCAAAGAAGCAAATTCAGGTTATAAAAAAATTATTGAAAACACATGCACGTGCACTAATGATTGGTGAGATTGAATTATACTGCAACCAATGAAATAAATATTTAAATTTTAAATAAATACCGTGTGTAAAATTCTTCTACAACCGAGAACAAAATGATCTAAAGTATTAAATTAAATCATTTATTTTATGACATACCACATTTTTAAATTCAAATTAGTTATACCTGTTCTGGCTCATGGTAAATGTACCGCAAAGAATTAGTTGGCATTCGAACTGTTCTTGCGCAACAATGCAGTGATGCCTATGCCTCACCAAGGCAAAAGAATAAAATTATTCCCACCGATGGCACCATTTATATAATTAATATTTTTAATTATTCCATGCTGTTATACTAATTAAATTACATTATTGAATATAAACGAAAGATTGATATTTTAATTACAAATAAGGCCGCAGCAATAGAATTTTAATTTTTGTGTATAACTTTTAGCATAAACCAAAATTTAAAATTATGAAACTTTATATAATAAAAACTTAATTTTAATATTATTATAAAGTGAATTGTGTCAATTGCAACTTTAATCATCCTAAAATATAAAAATAATATTAATAGAATTAATCATTGAATACGTTTATACTTATCTTATATTTTGAGATTATCACCTCCGTTGTAAAGTGTAGAACTGTATATGTAGAGTGGTACGCTACATTGATGCAAAATATATTGTCGAATACCTGTAACAAGAGTATATGGTTATTGACAATTAATATTAAAATATTTTATTAAAACAAAATGAACTGACCAATGTCAAATTTACAGAACTGAGTGATATTTTCTTTCTGAAACAGAATCATAATTATTTATTGTTAGATAATTGTAAGCAGTCAAGTAAATGGGTTATTTTGAAGTAAATTTAAATAATATTAATTGAAATTAAGTAATTAATTATAAACTGATTATTTTGGTACAAACCCTGTATTAAACGTTTATATGCTGACTAGAGTTATCGTTCGGTATCTGCAACAAATATATTTTGTTTAAATTATTTTAATACATAAGAGTTTGTAAGTAAAGGTCACAGTATGGTAATTAATTGGTTCAGAAGTGGATGTGGTGGATGTTGTCTGGTTCAGATCCTGATTGGTTCGAAGGAGGTTAGTTAAAGTTGAAGTTAATTGAGAATACAGGACAAAAATGATGTTATATAGGTTTAAATTAGTATGAATGTATTATAAATAATGGTGTTACATTGGCTACATAATACTTTATTAAGGTAAGATATGTTGTAAATACAACACAACATTAAATATATGTTTATTTGTCATAATGTTAATTACATTAATCTATAACAATAACTTCTTCTTCTTTTGAATTTTTTTTTCATCAATCAATAAAAACACACTTTTGGTATTAATATAACTATCAAGCATGTTAAATAAGTACCTATTTAAACTTTTACAGGCAAATGTAATGAATCCTTATCTATTCTGTTTAAAATTGAATATTTGCGAATTTCTAATTTTCGTAATAATTGCAACAGGAGGTTTTAAAAGAGCGAATGATTGTTTATTCAAAACTTAATTTATCATTAAATTGGGTATTTATAGACCATACAAACTATCCAATTTGTGTTGTACTATTTTTCATTTAAAAGACGCAAAAATATGATCATATTTTCAGCATTCTAAATAAAAGCTAAAAGATTTACAAAATTGTCAAATTATTTGTATTATATCTGCAATATTGTAGCAATTTTATTTTTTTATTACTGGCAATATTGTCACTTTATCGCCATTGCTGTTAAAAGGCAATATTGCCATTTTCAATATTGCCACTTTTTGGCAAATTATGAGAGTCTGCAAACTTTCCGGGAATATTCCCAGTTCGGCAATATTGCCGCTTGGAAATATTGCCAATGACACATTGCTTGTTGTGAGTGAGCTGAGCTGCGAGCTGCTAGTATGCTTGGCATGTACGCATGCGCGCACTTCCTGCCATAAACCGCCTTGAACTATTTTTTTTTGTATTGGGGGTCGGATGGCTATTTCCGCCTTTCTGCACTGCGACCTACGTAGGTCTATTGTGCACTACCCTGCTGTTATTCTACCAGGAATTTCACTTCTCGGGAG
>JARJEC010018718.1:0-13518 GCA_030264575.1 Tachinus sp. AB-2021
AAAAAAATAGTTAGAGTTAACAATTTTCTCTTGTATTATGTTATTAATAATATTGCGCATTATAATTATTTAATATGCTGTATAAAATAGGTATTGGATTACAGATATAATTCATCGTATGTAATATAATTACATAATATAAGATCAATTCTTAATGGTACATTGTATAACATGCATAGATTTAATTAAATCGCATTGTTAAGCGACTCATAATTAGACGTATCTTTGATGCCACTAGGAACAAACTGTCGGCCGCCATAGCAATAAAGTTTCCTTATTTGAAACGGCTCAGAAGAAAAGGTATTAAAACGGAGCATTATTCGATACGCGAATGAGAGATGAAAAAAGGAGCCGAGGCATTATAAAGCTTCTTCCTCGTTAATAATTAACCGGTAAAAGTAGGAAGCTAAAAACATCAAAGTGAAATCTGTCACGGACAATATCCTTTTGATGTAGTACTTTTATATATGTGAGCTTCTTCGCGATGTTTTACATTTATTAAAATGTTATTCCGTTCTAACTCAATCTGTTGTTGTCGCGAGATGTCTCGGAACGTTTTTTAATTATACCCCCGGACTTTTGTATGACAAGACCAGGAAAACTGGGTCTGTTTGTTCTCTAACAAGATTAAAAATGTTCACTTTTCCTGGTTCTTTTATGCTGTTTCGTCACAATGTACTTGCTATTTAATTGCTTCTTATAATATGTGATGGTTTTAAGCCGTTATGAAAATTTGCAACAAAGTAGTAGATATAAAATTTAATAGGGATTTAAAAATTAAAGACCTTGCAGTCAGTCAAAGTGTTATTTTTTAAACGAAGTTAATTTTTATGGCGATTAACTTGCTACTTTTTTTACCGTTTACAAATCTTTTTTTTAAACGTAGCAAGAACTTAAAATGCCCTAATCGCATTAGGTCACTACGTGGGGGGTTTGTTTGCTTCGTTTTAGCTGGGTCTTTATAGTGTAAGCGTCCTAGATTGGGCAATTGACCGGTATCTATTTATGCAGATTTAATCCTTTTTTCGGTCCCTTTTGGTAATAAACGGAGACAATCCGGCCGATTATCGCCGGATTTACGAGCGGCGCGTTACACATTTAATTTTTTATTGGGGATTCGCAATTAGTACCAACGGGAGGCGGATTTTTTCATGAATCTTTTTATATTGAATAGTATTTTCCAGTCTGTAGGTATTTTACAATTTCCAAAAACTGAGGTATTAAAAACTTGATTATTGGTACCAGGTACGATTAACAAATGACTTCACAGTAGTAATGGTAGTTGGTTGCGTAATTATACTTGCAAATCGATGTGGTAAAAACGTTAGTATTATTTTATTCAAATAAAACATTTGGAATAAACATTTTCAAAAAAGAAATTAATTCTGTTTTACAAATTTACATATTTTACTTAGTAATTCATATCAAGCTAATAAATTGCGTAATTGTATACGTTTCCTATATAAATAAAACAAGATAACATTTTTTGTTGCAAAGATAATTTTAGATTTTTACTACTTACATTTTAAATTGCCAAGTTATATAAAACGGTACTGATACGCTAGAGAATTTTTTATGTACAAAAAAAACTTAATATAGATTTTGATTTTTAGTTTCTTTTAACTTAGTATATTGTTTTGTAATTAGACATTATCGTTTATCTTGCTTATTTCTGTTTTCGTTGAATTTTTCTATTTTTTTTTTCATGAGTAATATTATTTTTGTTTATTTTTAGTTTTTTTATAAGCTGAAGAATTATATTTTACATATTTTTTGTTTGTTTATTGTTTTTACTTTTTTATTTATTACAATATATTATTCTATTGTTGTTTATTATTCCACATTGTCTATTATTCTATTGTATTCGTCTATTTTTGGTTTTCTTGTTATTTTGTATATATTTATTATGATATTTTTGTTTGTTAATTAATTATTTAGTTGATATTCCATTTATTTTTGATTAATTTGTTTGTTTGTTCTCAGTGGATATCATTTATTTCATTACAATTACTTTTTATTTAGTTAGTAGCTTATTTCAAAATTCAATTAGAAATATTGTTTTCTTTACTTTGTTTAATTTTACATTTTTATGTTAATTATCTGTTTCTTTATTTCGATAATTAGTTTTCATTATTGCGTTATTTTCTTTTGGTATTTTGTTCATCTATGTTTACTTTTGTATTTTTATTTATTTTTAATTTAATTTTGTTTATGTTATGTTTTTATTTATTTAATTAATAGTTTGCTTATATTTAAATTAATTTGTTATTTTATTTTTTGTTTTTTTTACATTTTTCAATTCTTAATTTTAGTTTATTTTTGTATTTAATTCATTTGTGTATTTTTTATTTGTTACGTTTTTATTTATTTTGTTTCTGGTTCACTTCCATTTGTTTTTTTAATTTTTTTATATTTATTGTTTTTTACGTTATTATTGTTTATTGTGTATTTATTTTCTATAATTTTCATTGTTTTTTGTTATTTAAATTTTTTAAATTTAGATTTCTTTCGTTTAGTTTGTTTTTCATAAATCATTTGTATTTTTTATTGATTTTGTTAATATATTATTCATTTTCATTCAGTTTATAAATTTATACACTTATCCATGTATAATTTAGTTGTTTTTATTTTGTTATTTTTGTTTAAATGTTGTTTTGATCAAGCATCAAGCATCAAGCATCTGTTTAATTATCATTTAATTGGTTCTTTTTGTTATTTTTACATTTACAGTCTGTTTCTCATTGATTTGTTGTTCTCTGTTTATTTATTTTGATTATTTTTATTTTTATTAAATTTTTTATTTGGTAAAAGTTTATATTTTTATTTCATTTGATTTTGTTCGATTTAACTTTTTTTTGTTACTTTTTTGTATTTGCTTTCTGTATCTTTCTTTAATTTTGAATTTAATTTAATTTTGTTAATGTTTATTTGTTACGTTTATTTAATTTTTGTTTTATTTTTTGTCCAATTTTATTTATTTTGTATATTATTTAAAATTTATTATATTCACATATTTTTGTTCATTACATTATTTTTGTTTATTTTGTCCCTATTTTCTTTTTGTTATTTTTTTGCTTTGTTGAGTTTGTTCATTTTTTATTTATTCACCTTTTTGTTTTTGTTATTTTATTTATTTTTGATTAATTCTTTGTTTATTTATTATCTTCATTGTAAATCATTTATATTTTTATACTTTCTTTACGTAGAATCCAGTGGCATAGTTAGTATTTTTTATTATATAATATTACTTTAAATTTTTAAGATATTCGATCAATTTTTTTTTCAAATGGAAAATATAAGGTGCTATATTTTCAAAAAATATAGAATTTGATCCTGATTTCAACGATATATAGTTTATTGGGTTTGGTGTTAGAAAAAACGGATAATTCCATATTTTGATGATTTTATGACTGATTTTACTTGTTTAAATTTGTAACTTTGTTTCTTGCGTATCCTTGGCAAAAGGCGTGTTTAACTATGCAAGAAAAATCAAAATAGCTATTTAAAAACCAGTTTCTATTAGTACTATTTGTATTTGTTGGGTTTTACCCAACTGGCCATCAACCTCAAGGTCCTTCAGTCGTGTTTATGTGGTTATGTTGTATGCTGAGTTAAGGCTTGTTACTCTAGAAATTTGCCTCTGTAATCTAGAGCACCATTAATTGTTTCCCAATGCCGAATGATACCGATAGGCGGTTTATGCAATCAAATGGTGTGGATTAAAAAAATCGAAGAAAGAAGAAGAAATTGTTATTAATAATTGTAAACCCAACAAATTATATCATGTTAAAATAAGAATAAAATTCTACATTTTATAAAAATATAACGCACTATAGTTTCCATTTGAAAAAAAAGGTAAATTTCTTCAATATTAAAAGTTAAGAAAAAATACTGACTGAATTATGAAAAAATCATTAAATTACCATTAAAATCATCTCGCAAAATTAGATCGAGACATCATTATCAGAATTCATCTAGCATTTTTAGTTTTCGAGATTGCCTATTAGTAACGTCCAAATTTGGCCACGCTGTATTTTGTTTAATTTTATTTTTAAAACACTTTTGTAGCGTTGTAGTTGTTAGTGTTTAGTAGTGAAAGCTGTTGCAAAAGGTTATGAATTGATTGCAAAATGTAGTAAAATTTCCTTAGATGTCCTAAAATGAGAAATATCTTGAAATGCATTTTTTTACAAAATATTGATAATCAATATAAAACATTTTTACAAACTTTTGAAGAGAGACAAAAATGTAGTAGTTTTAAATTAAAAATTACAAATTAATTATGTAATAGTAAAATTTCAATTGTCAGAAAAGACAAACGCCGTTTCACGACGCGTTTCCTGATTTCAAATCTTGTATCCGCTAACGCGGCAGATTTGAATTAAATATCAGTGAAACTTTTATCTATTTGGTAGCGCTAGCGGTAATCTTCTATAGTATGCGTATACAAAAATTGTATAAAAATGCTAATAATTAGAATTACGATCTTCATCTCCTTGGCTTAGTGTGTTGCAAGGTACACAAGATCTTGAAAGTGTTGATTGCAATTCTATTTTACAAATTGATTTTGTAATTGTAATAGTAAAAAACTATTAAGTTGTTTAAAAAAATATTGAAATAAAAGTTACAAAGCATGTTATTGCTTTGATGTCAAAAAATCTTTTGTAGCCTGATATTTCTAGATGTAGAGGGCAGAGCTGAGCGTTGGTATCAATTCCGTTGAGTAAATATCCCCACTAAGGACTAAAATTCTCATTAATTTTTATATCAACTTTAATTGTAGGCAATAAAATATTTTGTTCAACATTTTTTTCAAGTACAATAGAACCGCTTTTATTATTGATTAAATATTATGGGGTGTAATACGAAGCAAACAGAATATTTGTAAAATAAATCAATGTATAATTAAAAACAATATAAAAAAGAAACTTTTTTTTTATTATGAAATTAAAAAAAAAAACGAATTCGACTCGAAATTGTAGGCCCTACAACTTTTATTTGAGAATATTTTTCATAACTATTATAAAAAAGCAAATTGAAAATATTGAATAAACGCCCCTTAAAAATGTCGTTTTTGGCTTGTAGCACCTTTCCATGAAAGTTATGATAAAAAGTTTTATACAAAAGTTATTCAAAATATTTTTTTCAATATTTCAGAAAGATAATAAAAATCCATCCAATAGCAACCGAGATGTAAAAATTATCCTTATGTCGTGATGCGTAATGAAATTGTGGTGGATTTTTGCGGTTTGGTGTTTGGTGGAGAACCATATAGCAAACAATCTGAAATTATAAAGTAATTAATTTTGTCCTTTAATACCTTGCCTAATAAAACCTTTAGGATAGGTCAACTTGTATATTAAAGTCTGAACAACAAATAAAATTATATCATTTTATCCGCCAGTCCCTAATATAATAATATTTTTTTTTTAGATTTATTATAATTGTTTTATGGACATTTTTAAATAAATAATAATTATCACTGACTTTTAAAATAATTATTAAATGTTACATTTATATACAAATTAAACCATTCTTTTTGCTACTTTATTGAAATACGCAATAGTTTAAAAATTGCAATAAAAATTGAAGTGAAAACTATCTTAGTTTGAATAAATTTATTACTTCAACAGAAATTATTTTTATCAAATGCATCATAGATGAAATTGAACAATCGTGATCTAATTCATCACATTTTCCACCCCAATAGCAACAATACCGATGCCTGATCCATAATTTTTTGACGGAAGACCATCGGCCGTTGACAGGCTTCCTCACCCTTCAAATTTTCATCCCTATGGCGCGGAATGAATACACACATCGGTTTTTGATGTTTTTTCAATTCCATATCCGATTAACTTGTTTGTGTGCGAAATGTCCAGTCCACGCAACTTCTTCGACACATCTTTTTACATCCGACCCCTCCATATAACCAGAAAATAATATATAAATTCAATGGCACTCCCCGTCCAATTGACCAACACAAAAGAACGTTTATTTTTCGGATATTTAAAGAAATGTGTATTAAAAATCCCATTTGCAGGGATTAGGTATACAGATATGGGATTTTCATGTTGTTTTTCTTACATCAAATTCTCGTTTTCAAATATTTGTTAGTTTAGGGTGGTTTTATTTGTGGCGGGTGTAAAATGTTAATTTGACAGACTAAATTTTTATTTAGGCGATCCAATTATTTTTACTGTGGCTTGTAAAATTTATGGCATTGCAACTTTTAAAGTATTTTAAGGTAAATATAAATAGATATTAACTTAATAGCTTTTTAATCCTAAACCATGCAATATATTAAAAAATGACAACAACAATAAATTCGGGTCTCATCTTTTTTTAATAATTTTCAGAAATTAGATTACTTATAATATAGATATTTTAATAATAGATTATTTGATTATTTATTTTAAAATTGTAAATGTGGGAATCGTTTGCTAGTTTGAATATAACATTAACCGGTTCACCGTAGGTAATAAAAACTCGATTCAATTTGAACTAATCGTTGTCTCGTGCGATCTACAATAGCGATAAAATCGCATTAGTTTTTTATATTCAGTCGCGAGCAGCGCGTGTATCTCGCTGGGGTAGGTTGTAAGGGTAGGTTCGGTTTTTTAAGCGCGTGCTACCCTTGTCTGTGAAAGCACGTGGCTTTTTTTCGCCATATACGTTTTAACGTGCAGTAAACGCACTCCGGCCGCCAGGTGCGGCGAGATTCCAAAAATACGGGGAACACACGCGGAAAAAACACACAAACAGTTAGAAAAGAGGGTGGAACGCAAGTTTTTTATTTTCTAGTTGCACACAAGAGAGGAACAAAACGTGAAACATAGGGATGGTGTACAGAAATATATGTATGGAGAAGTCGTGGAGTGAAACTATTTCTATTAAAATGCTTATTTTATGTTTTGAACGAAAATATTTTTTTGGTATTCTATGTTAGGGCGGTTTTAATTATGCTTTCTTGTATTTTATATACGGAAACTGTCTAAGTTTATTTTTTATGTAATTATACAATCCAGTACACTAAAAATGTGCAGGTGATAAAATTATAAAACAATTTAAGCAATTATATTATTACTTATATTTTGCATTATATTGTTTAATATAATTAACATTAAGAAATATTTAATCAATTTATCATATTTTTTTATAAATGGTAGGTCTGCAATTCTATGAATTTGTATATTTTTCTTAACAGGTTTTTATGCAGAAATTGAAATTTTCCATAATCAAACCCTATTAGCATTTTTAATAAATAAAATCATAATTAATTAAAAAATGTTACTAGAAAACTTAAACAGAAGATAATACAAAAAAAAACAAACAGAAATAAAAAATGAAGCTAATTAATTCGAAGTAAACAGTAATTAAATAAAAAATAAACAAAATATTTTGTTATGGAATATTAAATTAGCATTACAAATAGTTCAGCGTTTTCACCATTTTAAAAGCCCGGCCCGGCCCGATATAGGCCCGACTAGACCAACCCAACCCGATCAACGGCCGACTGCGCCCGGTCAGCCTAACAAAGGCCAAACTGGGCCCGGCCCGGTCCGTTCAAGGCCCATCACTTGTAATGACAAACATGAAAAGAAAGAAAAGATATAATATACACAATTTTACTTTAGTTGAAAATAATAATGAACCAATAATTCCATAAAGTTAGTATACATAAAATCAAAAATTACTGTATAACTGGCAAACGTTAATTTGTAAATATTGTTTCTAGCAAAATAGGTTGAAATAAAAACGCACATCGTTAAAATTGGCAGAAATATCATGATTAATTTTTAGAATTTACGTTTTGTAAATGATTATTTGCTTTCCTTAAATATTTTATATTACCTAATATAAAGAGAATAATGCAGCCAAATTTCAATAAAAAGCGCATGTTGTTAAAATCTGAAAACGGCCATATAAATCTAAAACGGCATATAATTTTCTTAGGAATAAACGTGGAACAACGAAATTAGGACCATCGGAAAGGAAATAAAATTGCAGAAAAACCCATGTATTCAATTAAGTTAAAAAATAATTACACACTAATAAAAATAACTTAAAAAATGGCAAAAGTTAAAAAATTCGAAATAGATAAAACTCGTGTAGGTAAACAATTGTAAAATAATTTTTTTCGTACAGGCAAAACTTTGGAAGCCATAATTGATTTATATGGATTATCTCTATTAATGTCAAACTAAAATAAAACATGCGGCAATCGAGAGCTACTCAAAAATTAGAATTATTTGATATACAACTCGACGCATTTGAATGAATTATAAAGTAATTAACATGAATTAATAAACTAATTAAATGATAATGATAAGAAAATTAAAATACCATTAGACAAATCTAATAAGCCAAACAAAATTTATAAATAAAATATCCAACCACCTATAGATTAAAAATTATGGCAATTTTTTTATGGATTCATTGAAGAAGAGGTCCAGGTATCTAGAAAGTAGTGAACAGATGTTTGTAACTATTTTTATCAAAAAACTAGAAGCGACTGGCAAAAATAAATTACATAAAATAAAAACGTTCAATTATAACGCTTTCATAAATAATTTCTCAAACTATTGCTAGATTAAAGTATTCGCAACGGATGACATCCAGGTATATAGATAGTAGTATACACGTGTCTTAGACCATCTTCAGCAGAATAGTTTTACATAAAAAAAAACTATCCACATCTATCGCATCGCGTAAATCCTAGAAATTTATTTATTTAATAAATCTAGCTATTGCATTTTGCCAAAAGAATAAAGTAAAAAATAATTGCTAAAAATTAAAAAATATATATATAAATAAAAAGTAGAAAATTATACAAACAAAAAAATAATTTTAACAAAATTAACATAAATAAAATATATTTTATCATACAATATATTAAGAAAAATAAATAAAAAATAGATTTAAATAAACAATAAATAATAAATAAACAATAAACAAATGCGATGAGGAAATCACGTCAATGCATTAAGATTCGTGAAAGCCAAATAATTGTCAGCATTTAATTGTTGCCGCTTGTAGATACTTTTGAATTTGAATAATTGATTTTGATGATTTTTTACTCAATCCAAATCAAAAAATTTAATTGTCATCTTGGCGTTTTGATACTGGTTGCCTGTAGGGATATTTATTATTTTAGATGGATTTCTGGTTATATTTACTATATAAAAAATTGCAAAATCAATCACTCTGACTATGTTAATAAATAAACAATTAAATAAACAATAAATAAACAAAAAATAAACAATGAAATAAATAAATAAATATTAAATAAAAAATAAATAAACAAAAAATAAATAAAAATTGAACAATAAATAAAGAAAAATAAATGAAACAAAAACGCAAAAAAAAATTAAATTTTTTTCTCTAAATTGGAGAACATACTAAAAAAATCACAAAATTAATACAATCACAAGAAAAAACAAAAAAAATTAAAATAACAAAAAAAGTGGGAAATTAAAGCCAAATTAAGAAAGAACGAAACTAAAAATAATTGCAAAATTGAGAAACATTGAATATTCAAAAACTATACAAATAAAAAAAATAAGAAATAGATAAAAATAAAATAATAGAAAAATATTTTTATCATTATTTTTTAAAAAATAAAATAAAATAACTAAAAATAAAAAAAATAACAAACCAAATTTCTCTAATGCATAAATATACAATACAAATAAATATTTTTAAAAAGTCAAATATATAAATAAATAAGAATAAAGATTTTAAACAAAAACAAGGAATTATACAAAAATACAAGGAATGGCGTTATAAAAGAGCAAACCAGTGCACCTAAATGACTATTTCATCGCATTGGAGCATGTTAATTTTTTACAATTTTTTTTCCTTCTGATCAAATAAAAACATTTGTAAAAAATTTGACTGTTATGAACACTTTTATAATATTTGATATTTTTCTGTATTTTTCAAGCATTTGTTGAAATCTTTAAATGTTTGTTAATAATTCGCTTTTTTAACATTTTCTTAGATTTTTTTAAGTAAAACAAGCAAAATGCGTGTAAAAACCGTGCGCTTCAAGAACTAACACTTTGAGTAGTGAGCGAATGAAAATGAGAATTGGACTAAGAACGCGTGCATACATCCCCTTGTAGTATTGGTCAACGAATAGCTGTCCATAAGTAAGAAAGAATTATAGAAATGTGAAGGGTTAGCGAGCGACACTATTAGCTTGTGTACACGTAGTGTAGTGCTTTGACAATTACAAATTATCGTACCTGAACGATATAAATAACTTATGTAAAAGATATCAAAGTATACGATAGTTTTTATATGTAGGTCTAACAAAACTGATCGAGTTTAAATAAATAAAAGTGAAATACATTTTATTATATTTAGTCAATATTCTATTTTTATATTTTAGCATATTATATTGATGAATTAAAAATTAAAAAGTGCCAAAAACACAAAATTTACTTTTTCTTAAAACAATTAAATTCTAGCTCTACTTATGAGCATTCCACATATTAACTGTGTATTTGTTAATTTATTAATATAATTAAGATAAAAACATCCCAGCATTGATAAACAAAGAATTTACCCAATTTTACTTTTAAAATAAATATTTTAGTTTTGCCTTATTTACTCCTTTATCTCAAATCCCTGATAACAATGAAATAATATTAACACAAAACCATCGTAAAACACAAAGATTCAAATTTGTTTACCTTTAACCCACCATCCGTCATTCCCATAACAGTTATCGCCCGATCCTTATTTAATTTTGGTTCCAATTTGTCCGGTGACAGATATTTGGTTAGGATAGGTTAGGGTACACACACGATCACCGTAGGCTTAAAATGCATTTGGCCTTGGCCCTGGTTCTAGAAATCGGGAATTTTTATCGGGCCCGTCCGAATTCCGGTCAGAATAATTCAAACGCAAACACCGCTATCGACCCACAACTCGCTGCCACGCACTGATAAGATCCCTTTTCACACACAGCAAAAACATATAATTTCTTTCAGCCCGGTTTATGACCGCTTCTTTTATGTTTGAACAAATATATTAACTCGTTGCAATAAATATCCCAGACAAAATGTGTTAAATTTGTGTGTTTCGTGATAATATCAGCTTATTTTGTTTGGCCTATGTTTGTCTGTCTGTCTGGGCATACTACACATTTTTGAACTATTTTGTAAATGTATTATTATTTTTTATTTAAATAAAATTGAGTTATGTTCAATTATTATAATTCAACTATTAAATGGTTATACGCCTTCTTGTAAAAAATATGTAGATACTGAATATACTACCTCAACCACTCTTCTAGTAATCAGCATCAATTCTACAATTAAATAATTAAATAATTAAAAAACAGTTTAAAATCAATTATGTAATTCCATGTTGTTACAAGCGGCAACAATCAAATGCATATAATTGTTTTGCTCTTTGAGCTTATCAGTGCACCTAAGGTAACCTAATTTCCACATCGCATCAATATCAGATGAAATAATAATTGATTTATTGAATGCTACCGCAAACCGCATGTAATAAAATGACCAGTTACGTTATATTGTTATACAGGGTCAACCTCAAAAGTTTTTTTCTGTAAGTGAAAGTTCCTTGGAGGCGTTTTTAAGGTTAAATTTAGCGTAACACGAATGCGTCATGGCCGTCATAGTTCATAACGCAAGTGCAAAATTTTATGACGCGACAGAGAAAGAGAGAGAGAGAGAGAGAGAGAGAGAGAGAGAGAGAAGAAAGATGTAAAATCAATAAGTGAAATTGAGATGGAGCAATATCAATATAACAAATTGAATTTGACAAATTACTTAATATTTGTCAGTGTCAAATACATAACCCCATATCAATGAATACAAATCGGATTATTTAATTTAGTTTGATACAGATTTATTTATGATTTGAGTGGTTAAAACAAATTTTGTATACACTTTAATAAAAGTTTTAATTTTGCCTTGTGCTTTACCGTCTAAGCACGCTTACAAAATTTTTATTATAGTTTTAAAAATCATTAAGTATATTGTATATAATAAAAATGTAGGAATAATTTTTAAACCTATAATAAAATAACTTTTGAGGAACGTGTTCCTAGACGTCCTATAGAATGTCAACAAAATGATGTTGAAAATCGATCAAGCATGTTTGCAAGATATTGGAAATGCTGTGGTGTTCAATGCATACAATATTCTGTTCATCTTCTGCTTCAATACGAAATTCGGAAATTAAGTAGGTGCACTGATGAGATCTCGTATAGAGAAAAACAATTTTCCAAATTTGATTGTTTCCGCTTGGAGTAACCTGAAATTGTATAAATTCTGAAAATATGATTTAACGGGTTTTAATAGGTACTGTTTATTTGACATATGTTAAATACCGATAAGATTGTATTTTATTGTTGAAAGATTCAATGTTTTATGCGAAACTGTCCGGCTAATTAACAGGTGCATGCTGTAATATCAATTATCCTCACCATTTATTGAACAAATTTTTGTTTTTATCAAGAATTTATTGTACCAACTGTCTAAATTCTATCAAAAAATTACGAGATGAAGAATTTCGAGATGGGTTAAATAAAGATTTTAACAAAAAATCTTAAATTTGTTTTTGTACAGTACAGTTTGTTTGCAAGAAAATATTTGAACAAATTGTTGAACAGAGTCCAAAACGTTCAGTAGACAAAAAAATTCCATAAAATCTTACATCTAGATTTACGATTTCTTTTATATAAGATACAGGTAAATGCCTCAATTTCTGCAGGATATATTTGTAAACATTGTACAAAAATGCTGAAATTCTTGATAAACTGATTATGTCAGATAAAGCTCACTTTTATCTTAGAAGGTATGCTATTTAACAAACTGCCTTGTTCTGCGCAAAAGTGTAAAATATCTATATTAGCAGTGATTAGGCCAAAGTTTTAATTTGGTTGAAATGCTGGAATAAAAGCTAAATGCGTAGTTATAAAGAACAAAGAAAAAATAAAATGTGACTCAATAGATTAGCACCACAGCGCATACAACTAGAGGGAGTATTATCATTTTACAACACATGCTCCCGAATTGCCTAATTTTAAGGTTAGCAATGCAATTGACTAAATTAAAAATAAGATTTGTGAAATAGTCAATTTAACAACTTAATGATACACAAAATAAATCTAATATTTAAACTTTGTTATGAGTTGAATACACAAGTACAATTATATAATATATTTTTACATATGGACTTGCTATAGTTTTACTTGCTCGTGGAGCTGTAACGACGGCGTAGATAAAAAAGTGACCACCGCGGGCGCGAAACAAAATACATCCCGAGTTTACCACGAATTTTGAAACATTACAAAGTTTAACATTTAAGTTTTAGTCTAATCTGACAAAATTTTATATTTTAAGCACAAATCCAAGTCTTTCAATTTTTTATCGTGCAAATGTTAGTTTTAAATATTTTGCTAGTAATTTTAGAGATTTAAATAAAATCCTTGATTTTTTAGGTAAAAAATTGAAAAGAATTGCAATTTTTGAACGT
>JARJEC010018754.1:0-15922 GCA_030264575.1 Tachinus sp. AB-2021
TATTAATTTCAGGGTTCTTCAAAACTCAATGGCTGCCACATACGAGGATCAAGGCCCTATACAAAATTTTCGTATAGAAATGTCCATTTTCTACATCGTATATTTTGTAGTGTTTCCATTTTTCTTTGTAAATATATTCGTTGCCTTGATCATTATTACATTTCAAGAACAGGGTGAGGCCGAACTGCAAAGCGGCGAGATTGATAAAAACCAGGTAATTAAAATCAATTTATTGAAAACTTTATATTTTTAATGTTATTTTTAATTTTATAGAAATCGTGTATAGATTTTACGATACAGGCTCGTCCATTGGAAAGGTACATGCCGAATAAGATGAATAGCTTGAAGTACAGGATATGGCGAGTGGTGGTGTCGACGCCTTTTGAATACTTCATTATGTTGCTAATCGTGTTCAACACGTTGTTGTTGATGATGAAGGTATGTTTTAAATGTTTTGATGTTCACACACTCATATCGATGGTTAATTTTAATTGAATTAAAAAGTCGGCAGCCTCTACATATACACTGGTCGCACAATGTGGACGGCACACACACAACATACAGATATATGGGAACAATTCCATTTGCTATTGAATGCGTTTTTTTAATTAAAAAATACATTCAATTTGCTGCTGGGATTTAAGTTTTCAATGTTCAGTAAAACACCACTACTGGATGCCAAAATGCAATATGCACTTGTTACAACTTTTCAGTCTGCAGAGAGCATCTTGTCATGTACTTCATCATATTATGTGTTTTCCACTTACAGTATAATCTATTTTCTAAGTGATATCGACTGTGTTAATTTTCTCAATCATTCAAGCTGTGCTAATACAATTTTATTTTTAATCTACAACAACATTATTCAAACGAAATTATTGTTTTTAAGTTAATCATACTAAAATAATATAAACCAATCTTTGCGAGCAACCTTAAAAACGCAATTTAATGTGTATTATTTTGGTATATTAATATACATATTTTGTCATAAAATTAAAATATGCAGAATAAATAATTAGTTGCGGGTTAAATGAAAATTTAAAAAAAGAAGTGGTTTTATATGCAGTATGTCCAATTGATATCAATAGAAGAGAAAATGAATATGCTTTATTTTTGTATATTTTGTTAAATTACTAAATTAAGCAGAATAAATGAATAAGTTGTGAGTTAAATGACAACTTGAAAACAGATTTGTTGTGGTTTCGGTTTGGAACACATTAGGTCAGTCAGTAGAGGTATGTTGCAAAAGGTAATATTGAAGCTGTTATTTTTTAACTTCTATATACCGAGTGACTCAAAGCATATCGAAGGCTGTTTTATTTTTTCATTTGTTAAGCTAGACAAATGAGTGTATATACATAAAACATGCCACTTATTGTGATATTTGTGAAGTTGGTATCACTTCTGGCCATTTCGGAAACCAATACTTTTCTTTTGTTATTTTACATTTATTTGACAATTCGAACAAAATCGATCGATCGACAAAAAAACCCTTTTTTTAAATAATTCTTTGTCGATTTTAAATAATGCATGTATGTATGTTTGTATGTATGTATGTATGTATGTATATATGTATGTATGTATGTATGTATGTATGTGTGTATGTGTGTGTCACGCATAACTTAAACAGTTTTTAAGATACCGTTCTGAAATTCGGGAAATATGTTGGAAGTAAGCTTTAGTTGTGCCGCCCAAAAATCGTTTTGATTGGTTAAGTTGGCAACACTTGGTGACCATTTTCCTTAAAAAATGGCCAAAAACGGCTTTGATTTAAACAGAATAACAAATGAAGAAAGATAATTGCTCAATCCTATAGTAATTTATTGTTAGAAATTGAATTAAATTGGTTTTAGATGGATATTTGAAAGTGCACACGCATTAAAATTGTCAAAAAGACGCTTTTGAGATGATGAAGTGATTAGTGTCAGTCAGTGTCAAAATCCGCAAAATACAAAAGTATAAATAAAAATTATATAAAATTGCTACGAAGCGTGTCGAACAGACCGACAGGATTCACCTTTACTTTTATACTATCTTCCACCAACATATGCCAACATTCTACTTATCTTATTGATTTTAAAATGCTTCTTTTTAACTTAAAGATCTGATCGGAAATATATTGTTGGGGGAAAAGTTTTAGTACGCATTGCGACTTCTAGTTTATCTTTGGTATGCAGAATTTCTACCATACGTTTTAGAACTTTCGCGTTAATTGTGTGCTTATAAAGGTACACACATTGGTGCATCCTAGCAAAAATGTAACGATATAACAAATTATAGAGCGTCGACTGTGTAGAACAACTTAATAATTTGCTCATGTTGTATGATCGAAAATCACAGTAAAATTTTTTCCAACTATCTTAAAATATCAAGCAGCTGCTCATCAAGCTCCAATCTTTCCATTATATCATTGTTGACTACCGGTGGTAAAGCGTTATCACATTTTTTCCACAATATTGCTTACATATCACATCTCATAAACCACGCATTTTTCTAAAAGTAAGCACTGAAATAAGTTTTGACTTTTTGACTATATCAGGAGATGCGTTGTTCTAAGAACCAACATAGCTCTCATCGTTTGGAAGCTTCCAATTTAACAGAATTGTGTCTTAAAGTTGAATTCCGCAATATCAAAACCAAATCGGAAAAATTATCTTTTCTTTTTTTTGAGGTCAGAATAACAAATCTATTCAGTAAACCTAAACAATTGAAAAGCCAAGGTTAGAATTTTGATAGGCGCTAGGAGTCGAACTTTCTGTAGATATTATTATTGCAGGTGGTAATAATTTGAAGATTACTTTTCTGGCATGCAAGGAAGGTACGACGGTACTCTTGTATATGGTCTTATTCTACGTGATTGTGCACTTTTTTGTAGCAAAATCTTCTATTGCTACCAAGTCTATCACATCCTGATTTGATTTATTGTAGATCTTTCTTCCTGTTTACTTTTGTGTTTTGTTCTACTCATAAACCTCTGTTTAAACTCTAGTATTGTGCCTTGGTGGATTACATTTTTTTATGTTTAGCAAATTGTACCTTATCACTTCCTTCAGCGCAAAAACTTGATTGCTTTTGAAATTAAAATTTTTAGTTATTAATCTAAGAAATTGGCTCACTTGGTTGTCACTGGCCCAATCTCCACAATCTCTCCACAACGATTGTTTATTTCCATAATTTGCAACATGTTTCATGTATGTTAACGTCTTAAATTGTATTTATATATATATATATATATATATATATATATAGTAATTTTTGACCATATATAAGTTGTGTAATGACCTTTAATTTGTTACTTATTAACTTTTTGCTAGGATGCATAGTATAGAAGTGAAACGAAAAAAACAAAAAAAGTACTAAAATTTAAAAAAAAAAATGTCTGCCAAAAGTTCTCCTGGGGTTACCATATATAAAATTTAATAAAATAAAACTTCCTACGTCGTTTTTTCTAACTTACGCAACTGTTTCGATTCTCTACTGAGTGACCTGCATAGAAAATAACAAGGGGTTTTCTCGGGGATTTTGTTTTTAAATAATAATATAAAACCTTATACTACGCCACTATACCATTTTGAAATAAAAGTTTAAAAAATTCACCTCGGATGGAGATCAAATCCACAACTTTTACATGTCCACTGCTCTACCAATTGAGTTGCTGAGGTATCTCAATTAGCGTTTATTTTTATGTGCTATAACCACGCCGAAATGAATTATTGAATCATTTATTCGATTATTTATATGTTTACATATACACAATTATTAAATAATAATAATATTCTAAATTCAACTAAAGCTCTATTTAAAAATTTAAATTGTAAATATCTTATATTTTATATATAAAAATTTCTAAATTACTTTATAAAATTTTGCATTTTTAGATAAATAGATGAAATCACTGTACAGCTTGAATCAATTGAAAGAATGTGAATAAAAACTCAAAGCGATATCACAACTAAACTAACGTAAACCCCTTTGGTACATATTGTAGTATTGTCTGAATAACTTGCGACAATTAGTTAAAACTACCTTATTCACCATCGTCCATCAAAGTCTTGATATATTCAGGTTGAGAACCATACAATGTAAGAATATTTAAAAAAAAAAGATAAAAAAATAAAAATAAAATTAATTAAAATAAAAGGGCATTAATTTAAATTAAGTTATATTCATGAAATTATAAGAAAACAAGACTAAAATAATTATACATAATAGTCTATATAAATCTGAACACTTTTCTCAAAAATATTTGAATAGATAATTTTTAATAGAATTAAAAACATCCTATTTAAGAAAATTTCTTCCAAATCAATTTTTTTTAATCTAGCTACAACGGTATCGAGTCCGTTAATAATAGATTAATATTTATTTATTATATATTTCAATTAGTAACAACTAAAAGGCACTAAATCCAGGAATGCAAAATGTTGGTAAACTAGAAAAAATAAAGTACATGTACGTTAACAATTTTTAACTGAAAGTTGTTGCACAATAATGACTTATAAATGGTGTCTTTATCTACAATTAACTTTGATAATTAAGACAAAGCAAGACTTGGTTCCTTTTAATACCAAACAGAAATATTATAAACAGAATTTTATAATACAATAATATCGTTTCTCTATAATTACTATATACATAATCAAAAACAAGAGTAACACAATTTCTAGATTTTTTCGGCTTAGTGGTAATTTTAAACAATTTTTATAATATTTACGGCTTGCATAGTTTTTTTTTTAGAAATATACTTCAGTAGGTGTCTTTCGGCATTTATTTTATGCTTGTTTTCCTAGACTTTCAAGTCAGTGTATGCATGAATTAACTAAATAAAAATATCTAATATTAGCCATTAGTCGCTTTATATTCAAAGTATATCTTTTAAATCTTTAAATATAAATTTTCATTCTGACCTAACTTCTGCTTGATTTCGTAAAAGTAAACTTAGTACCTTTAAACAATTTAAAAATAGTTACCACTTGAATAATTATGCTGGATTTTTACAACATTTGACAGTGCTCCGCAAAATATTTTTGATAATGGTTCACGTTGTCTTTTTCAAATTTGCAAAGCCACAAACAAAACAGGACTCCATTAATGAATTCCGATATTCTAAATTGATTTAATCAATAAAACTTAATACACTATCAGCTTCCTCCGACTTCTGCTGCTACCTAGCAGCACTTCTATTGATCATATTATCAACTTTAAGTATGGCTTGGAAATGACAAAATTAATCCTGAAAGCTGTTAATGGATACTACAAAATGATGTTTTGGAGTTACTCTGCTCCAAGTTGCCCTGATGTTTTCCTTAGTACAATATTCTGCAATTGCTAGAAAAGATGTGGTGGAACCATTGTGGGTGTAGAAAAGCATTATTAATCTATTGTATAGTTGAAAATTAATAGAATCGACCGTTACTAAGCGATAATTCATAAACATAGTAGTTTATTTCAAATCCTCTATTTTATAGTTTGTTGCAAATTCCGTAGCCAAACTTGTTTAATCGCAATTTCAATTTATGGTAGATATATTATAGCCAAAAATTTATGGTAGATATATTATAGCCAATGATAAATTGCAATAGGGTTGCCTAGCTATTTCCCGTGCCAATGAACTTGTTTGGATTAACTTCCCCGATTTACTAATGGGTAATTTTAACTTACAAAATATACTAGGTTGCAAAATTTTTTGATTGTTTGTATGTATGTTCTATGATCTTTTGAAAATTTATTCAGAACATTTAAAAAATTTATAAATAATTATATTATTTATAAAGTCTGACAGTTCATTAGTTTTTGGTGAAAGGAAATAGCAGTATTAGGAAATGAATAAAAAAAATGTATTCTTTATAAAAGTTTTTGCTTGGTTTTAAAATAAATTTACAATTAATTTCGATTTTCTTATAATAAAGCATACTCCAAGAACAAGTAAAAACATAGAATTAAAAAAATATATATTTTAATAATAATAAAAAATGCTTAAACTGGATGTGTTCTTTTTGAAGAAGAAAAGAGTCTAAATTTTATTCAAAACCACCACACCTTCCATTCCACATAATTTCAGTCGTAAGCAAAATTTTTTAAATGAATTGTATTGTAATGTTTCGAATGGCGTGCATTATACGGTTTTTGTGGATTAACATAATTTTAATAACGAAAATTTTGAGACTATACATGTCCATTTATAGAAAAGGTACACTCATCGGAAAATATAATATTTTATGAAAATTTTGATCCATTGTAATTCTGTATCCCATCCAAAGACAAAAATCTAACCGTTTAGAATCATCGCCACCTTCCAATTTATCTTGAAACTCTGGCTTATATGGTTTTATTTTAATAGCAGCATAAATACGACTAAGATATGATGCACTCATATTTAAATAAAGCTTTTGTTGAGATTTTTAGGGTAATTTTTTGCGGAATCCAAAGTTAATATTGTGCTGGCATCTGTTGAATGTATTTTTAACCTGTTTTCTAGGCAAGATATTTCCTGTATTTCAAATTGTTTTACTACTCGTAATATGGCACAACAACATCTGCGTATTTATTTTTCTATTGCACTTTCTGATATATTACCTGTACCATACCATTGAACAGCATACATTTTTGTTGAAGCATTAAAATTTTGCAAACTTACACAGAAGAGAATAACAACCGACAGAGTTGCATTTGCAGTTTTGCATGATAAATTATATTTAGTAATGGCAAATATTAACATACCCAATTTAAGAGGTATGCATTAGCTGCGAGACCTAATTTTCAGTATAATTAAGTATAATGGAATTGGTTGGTAATATTTTTTAAACAAAATTTTGATTTTTTTCTTCTTGTAGATGTGTTTAAGCATATTTGATTAAAATAATTAAAATATATATTTTATTTAAATTTTATGTTTTTACTTGTCGTTGGAGTATGCTTTATTATAAAAAATCGAAAGTAATTTTGAAGTTATTTTAAGACCTAGCAAAAACTTTTGTAAAGAATTTTTTTGACAAATCAAAAATAAAAAAGTGTTTCCTCTTGATGCACCTATCCGGCAACACACTATATATATATATATAGCATAAATTACATATAAAGTACATTTATTAAATTTGTAGTATTACTTGAAAATGTAACCAATTAATTAATATAGTAATTAAAAAAAAACTAAAATTTTAGGTAGTTGTTTTAGTTTTAGTAATATCTAGTTGTTAAAGGTTGGTTTGTAGACTGTTTATTTCTATGTAATGAACATCTTCCAGTGATGAGGTTGAATCGCTATAGCAACGTGTATCTATGTTGTGTATATAGTAGATAACAATCGATTGTTTAATGTCTCTGCAAACAACGCTTGATAATTACAACGTTCTGCGCACTTTTTATAATTCGGTTAGTTATGACTTAAAAAAAAATCAAAAAGATGTTTATGAATAAGCAGGTTTTGCAACATACCCTGGTTACTTGTACTTACATTTGTACTTAACTGACTTATTCCCTATTTTTGTTGCATAATTTTGTTACTTTAGAAACTGTTATGTTTAGAGTTTTGGTAGATTGGGTAATTTGTATTACTTAGCATTATTTTTTTAATCGGCTTGCTAAAAAATGGTTCTCATCCGGCGATTTATCAAGTTTTGAAAACAAGGAAAAACAATTGCAAATAAAAGCAAATTAAATTAAATTAAACAGCATGTGTCCGTTGTTGATCTTGACCGATCCTGACATGCCCGTGCATTTTTACAAAACGTAGCCGACATTTTTTGTTGAAATAGCGTTCCATTCACACCATCACCAGTCACCACCATCATTACTATCTGTGTATTTCAGAAACTGTGTAATTTTGTACTGAAAGCATGTTCTATGTGTAACTGTTGGATATTTCAATCACACCGGTTGCTATGTGTTTTTACAAAAACAAAAAAACAAAAAATTGCGATTATTTTGACAGTGTCTGATACAGAATTTTGTACGCAACTGCAGATCTGCGAGGCTACTGTGGCTGCAGTGCACATTCTCTCACCCTGTCTAAGATCTTTACTTATCCTTTATCATGTTTCCCGTACCCTCAAAATCCACTTTTTGTAATAACCACATTTGACACTTAAATCTTTTCACTGATGTGAATCGATTTGGTTTGAATAATGTTTTATGGAGCGTTGCGATTATGTGTAGCTATATTTATTGAGATTGGACACATATGTGTTAACAGCATGATGGGCAAACCGAAATCTACTCCAATACGCTTAAGTATCTCAACTGGGGCTTTACGAGCATGTTCACAGTGGAGTGCATCCTCAAGATACTTGCCTACGGCGTTCGGGTAAGATTTTATAGCATCTTGTCTGCATAATTTTCTTTATTAAAAATCGATTATTATTATTATTATTATTATTAATATTATTATTATTATTATCACCATTATTATTTCTTGTATTGAGATGATGATGATAAAACGAAATGCTCTTTGTGTATAGGGATTTTCAGGTTATTATTTGTTTTTTGAATTTTTGACCCTAAAAATGATTAATCCTTTTCTCCTCTTTCCAAAAAAATAAAAAATACCATCACTGTGCTTTCGGCGTGTTGCATGGCTCTGAAAGTAGTGGCAGAGGCATGACTTTTTTATTGATTGCATTCAACCAATTTGACACATTTTTGTAACACCAGAACACACATGCATTAGGTATATGCACCCGTATAACACCAGAACGTTTACGTCCAGCACTTGGGAAACAATTTGATGATTTGGTTGGATCTCCAATTGTTTTAGTTTTATGGAGAAGTTGGCACCGAATTTATTGATTCATTAAACATTTAATTTATTGCATTTATTATAAATTTAATTTTAATTCATTAAAAACTAAGTTAAAATTTTAACTACGTTTTTATTGTGGTTCGTTAAATTTACTAACAAATTTACTTTAGTTTTGCTATTACAAATTTTATTCGTTGATCGCTTATTAAAAATCTAAATTTTATTCCGTGACAAAATTTCAAATCCTGACATAATCTACAATTATCACAATTACATTAACATTGCACTTGACGGCAAATAATTTAATTTTATCTGTCAACTTAATATCGCAAATATTTTATCAATAATGTAAATATACAGTTTGTTACCTAGCAATGTAACAATGTTTTTAATAGCCATGCATGCATGCATTTATAGGGGCTATTAACGGTCCTTTGTCAATACATTAACCAGACTCTTTAATAAACGATTAACGAAAAAATATTTATTTATTTTGTTTTAAATAAAATCTTCGTTTTTCTGTTTTATAGAAAATCAAAACTTTATTTTGCACTATTTCGGAAAATTAAAATTCCATTTTCAACCATCAAATACTTGAATGCATTCTGGCATTTTTCTTTTATAACAAAAACTATATTTTAAAAAAAATTATTAAGTTTTAATTATTTTTTCATTCAAATTCATGCAACTCGTTACAAATAATAACATAATTTTCATAATAGTATATGCTTTTTAAAAAAAAAATAAATTGTAGTAATATTATTAATTTTGTTTTATTATTATATAACTAATCGGATTTCCGAATTATATTATTTATTTAAAAGGTCAATTTTTTTGCAATTTTATTACAAAAACCGATTTGTCGAATTTTTGAGGGAATTAAACGGAATTTTACTTTTTTACAAATTATTTAAATTTTTCAGTTGATTAATTTGATTGGGTTTATGAATTTTTCATTTTATTTATCTGTTCTGATGCTCGAATTTATTATAGACTTTGAGTTCCGGATTTTTGCCATTTTTATTTTCAAATTAAAAGGGTTTTATTAATCTAATTTAGCAAATTTGCTTTTTTTAATAAATATTTGTTCATAGGGCGAATTTTTAATAGTAATGTACGAATTTAACTGTTATCTTATTTTATACTGCCAAATTTTTACTAATTAACTACTCGCTGTTCTCAGGACCCAATTATTGCTTTATTTTTTTAATGAATAAAGTTATTAAGAATGTTTTAATTCAATTGGTTCGTTCATTTCAACCTGATTTTTAGTTTTATTTGATAAATAAAATTAATCTTTGTAATGGTCAAATATTATAAAGAATTTTGCTTTTTTCGTAATTGTTTTTGTTTCTTAACGGCTGTTTTTTTGTAATAATGATATAATTTAATTATTTTGGTAAACGAAAAGAAAAAGTTTTTTAATAAATAAGAAAACATAACGGCCAGATTTTTTATAATATGTTCTAATTTAGCTGTTTTTTCAACGGGCGGAGTTTTTGGCTTATTAACAAATTTACTTGTTACGGCAATTATTGCTTATATTATTTATGTTATTTGGTAGCAAAAAAAAAACTACTTTTATATGGAACCTACCATGTTACTAAGAGAGTTGCATTTGAAAAAAAAAGTTAGAATCTAATAATGAATTATGTCATTTATGAAAGCTGGTAAATCACTCAATTTTGAATAATATGACAAAGTGATAATTTTCCAATAAATTTGCTTGTATTTATATGTTGTTGAAATTAGATTTATACTTAAAATGATCTAACTGATCCAAATTTGATGTATTTTGGTTAAGCCAGAAATTGTATATCAATTTTATGAACGTATCGGTTTCATGATATATTGTAACCCATAAAATTAATTGCATTAAAAATAATTCATAAATAAAAAATATGGAGAAGTACTTGTTTCAGTTGTCACCCGGTATAAAAATAAAAATATTGTTTGCGGATTTATTTTACTATTTTAAGGTTGGATTTTTTTAATAAATAAGAAAAGAAAATGTAACGGCCGGATTTTAACCATAAATTATTTGCGTCTCATGTCGTTTTAATTAAATTAAAAAAAGTAATTTAATTCGCGGATTTTTATAATATTGATTTAATTTCAGACTTCCGACAACCAAATTTTTACTGTTTTTAAAATAACCTTTATGATACCTAATGTTTAAAATTAACTAAAATGTTTGCTTTTCTTAATAAATAAGAAAAGATTTTTTTGACTTAATTTAAATGTTATAATTGCCTGACGGTTTTTTGCAAATGAAAAAATTAAAATTTTCAAATAAGGAAAAAACATATTAGCCAGATTTTTTAATACATTTTTTTAACAAAATATTTTTGTTTAACTGCCGGAATTATTGAACCCAATCCTAGTCTTGCTAGATGTATATTTTCGATTTTTTAGAAAAATATATTCGTTGTATTCAGTTTAACCAAATGGAAGATTTCTTCATTAGTTAGTTTGATTTTTCATTTTAACGGTCGGATTTTCCTAGATAATTAATTATTAATCAGTTTGAACACTTGTATTAGAATGGGATATTATAATTTGGTTTAACGACTGATGCTTCGAATTTTATCACATATTTCATTTTTTAGTTAATATGAAAGTCTATGTGATAGTGTTTGTTTTTATTATTCAAATCTTGGTGTGATTACCACAGTAATATCTATAATACGATTTGTTTGAAAATCTTTTTATAAATTTTCATTTTTAATTTTAACGGTCGTATTTAAAATCTCCATCAAAGTGCAACAATTGGAGAAAGGATAAATCGTCGAGTTGATATCTCACGTGATTTTAAATGAAAAATGGACGTGGAATTGCAAACCGTATAATGTAAAGGGGTGACGACAATTCTGCCGACTTTTCCTGCGAGTGTGTTTAAAAAATGAGAAATCAAAGAACCAAAAAAAAAATAAAAATCAGGTAGGCAGATTGCTTGTAGTGCAGTAGCTACATTTGTAAGTTGTTGTAGTACCACGATTCTCCACCCGTGCTCTCCGACACCTTGGCGGCAATGAATATTCTGTTTACTTTCCTCTTCCTTTGTGAAACCGTACTCAAGCTCATCGCTTTTGGGATTAAGGTAATGTTTTATACATTTTCTCTTATTTTATAGTGTTTTTTATTGTTTCTTATCTAACATGGTTTTACAATGATTTTTTGCGAATCACACCCTCACTGATTTTATTATCTGTCCATGGTATAATCCATTGAGTTTTTAAATATGCAATGATCGATATAAATTAATTTTTTTAAATGAAAAAATGTTATTTAAAAATAATCAAAACGGCTTTACTAAATAAATAACTATATTTTAATATAATCGATAATAATTTGAGAACATTCTTAACATAACTGATATTAATTTCAACTAATAAATTCATTTCAGTTTATAAAATGCATTCAATGGATTATAACAAGATGAGTAGTTTAGAACGTTTTAACAAAAATTAATTTCCCTCTCACAAAATTGTAGTAACAGCAACACCTAGTAGAAGTAGCATTTTGAAATCAATAAAAAATTCACATTTTTTTGCAATTTAATTATTTGTGTAGTTTTTCTAATTTTTTTATGGGTAGATTAAAATATTTTGTTGGTTTTTTTATTACTTACATAATAATAACCAGTAACTAATTCCCCCGTGACTAGAACTAGTTACCGCGGCTTAGTAGAAACACAAATTTTATGGCATGCTAAAAATATACAATCCCAGAACAATATAATTTAAAAAAACAATGATAACCCTATTTTGTTGTCCCAATTTTTAATTATATTTTAATGGTAATTTAAAGAATAGTTTTAGCTCGCGATTATTATTTATTTATTTTTTTAGCGATAAAGTTGATTTAATTTCATTTACTAATTTGTTTTTCACACGTTTCGCAGAATTTCTTCAAAGATCCGTGGAATACGTTTGATTTCATCACGGTGATTGGGAGCATTGTTGATGCCATGGTCGTGGAATTTGGTGTAAGTATTATTGCCATGATACCATGGATAACATAGGGATTTTATTTTTCGTTTTTCCGATTCTGTCGATGAGTGAAAACTAAGAATGTGAATTTATTTAAATTTAAGGAAAGAGCAGCAAAAGTTTCCAAAGAGAGGGTATGTCGAATACACACGTTTTTGAGTAATAAAAATGTGTAGAGAGCATGTAGTTTTTCTTTTTGATTTTTTCGTTTTTTTTACAACGATGATGAGAGAAATTGAAATTGTTTGCGAAAATCTTTGGAAATTGAGGATTTTGGATTTTTTATTTCTTTTTTTGCTGTTTGTTGAATCAAATCTTTTAATAAAATTAATAAATATTTTACAAAATACTAAAAATTACTATCTATTAAAAATAAAAAATACAATTTGAGAGTAACAAAAGTGTATATATGTCTATAGTTTTATTGTTATAACTAAATTGGAAAAAATCAAGTTTGGTACACATGTGTAAGGTGGTTTGATCACTCCTCTAATTGGGGCACTCACTGCAACGCGGCACGTACACCGAACTATTAGACTTGTCATTGAATTATGTACATTACTCACTTATACTAAAAATAGTTATTTTCTACCATTTATAATAAAAAGTATTTGATCAATGTAAACCAGAATATTTTCTGAAGTAAATAATTGGGCATAGTCAATTTACCATTGAATTGATTTAAACAAAAATATAAAACGCATCGACCGTGGTACTGTGATTGTTCAATTTCAAATCTGTTCAGATCAGACCACTTTATACAACTATTAAATTTTATTATGGAACGATTTCTAAAAAGTCACGTTTTACAAATGATTTTTGTTGTCATAATAATGAAAAATATATTTTATAATAAACTCTACAAATATATATATATATATATATATATATATATATATATATATATATTTGTAATTCCAAAATATTTTGATAGATAACAATTACAAAAAAATAAATCCAGCGTAAGTAATTTTTTCTAGTGAGACTTCACAAATTTTGAAAGATTGATAAAATCAAAATGTCAAAATATTCTTATTGTTGATCAAACAAATTATAGATATTATTATTAACAAATGTACATATACGTTTTTTTATTTATAAAATATGTAAAATAAATTGAAACATCAAATTTTGGCACTTTCCATAATGTCGTGATAATTAATACAAATATTAAATATACAAATATATTTTGAGTTCTTTAATAGAATCCTACTTTTATAAAAATTTTCAAATGTTGCTAGTCAAAATATTGATATAATTTATTTATATACTTTTCTAAATACATTTTATTGCAACTACAAAACATTTGGAGTTATTTAGTAAAATCCAGTTTGGATTCTAATTGAAATTTATGATTTGACAAAATTTATAAAAGTTGACATTTATAATGTTAGTATGGTATAAAATATACCTAGTAAATTGCATTTGGATTAAAAATTAAAAATAAATTTAATGTTATTTTTAATTAATATAAAAATTTGATCAATTTTCAAAAATATTTTCTAGTTTCAGAATTAAATAGTGCATAATTTATTATTAGTCATTTTAAAAATTATGTATGCAAAAACGAAATTAGTTTGTTATTTTGAAAATATTCTTTGAAAGAATTTAACAAACAGCAAAAAATCAATATCTTAAACCTCAACTGAGCTAGCTTAGTTTAGAATAGAGTGATTATCGAAAAGATGACGACCCGTAGGCTATTTCTATATTTAAAAATATGAAAAGAATGTAAAAAGTGAAAAACCAGTTAAATCTTGTAAAATATTCCTGTGTGTAGATCTAATGACTAACATTAGATAGATGACTAAAATAGTTGTGTTTTTTATTTATTTACTTTTATTGTTGTTGTTGGTAAGTCTTCTTTCTAATCGATGATGTGAGCTAGAATAGATGATATAAATATTAGTAATCGTTTAAATTATTTTATACAAAATGCAAATGCAAATTCCTGTAGATAATGTATAATAACTGTGTTGTACTGTAGTTGACATATATTATTATATTTCTATTATGTAGTTTACTATCTACAATTTATAATATTATACACCACACACTGATACCAACATGCTGAATAAACGAATAAAACAACGAGATGATTACAATTTTATTGGTGCAAAATTCTACATATTTTGTGCTGCGAACATTTGTAGAGGACAAAGAGATACAACATTCCCAACATTTGCCTTCCAACACTAAACTTCAACAACCATTTTACACTAACAATTCGGTTTCCGGCATTTTAGCTTTACATTATAAGCAGGAATTACTTTTAATATTAAATTATTTGTTAAAGGAGATTGGAGATGCATAAATCTAGTACTACTACTTTAACCCTTCTTTATAAACCAATTTTGTAGATTCTTCAAACTAACGACTGGCTTAAAACGTTTCCTTGATTAGAGTGCAAATGCATCTCCAAGCTGATTGTTATTATTGTTATTGTTACAGTGTAAAGTGGGTGTTGTCGCTGCGGAATGTATCGAAATATGTATTGATTGGTATTTTTGCAGGAAAACTTCATAAATGTTGGTTTCCTGAGGTTGTTCCGCGCCGCCAGGTTGATCAAGCTCTTGCGACAGGGCTACACCATACGTATCCTCTTGTGGACCTTCGTTCAAAGTTTCAAGGCTCTTCCATACGTCTGTCTTCTAATTGCCATGCTGTTCTTTATATACGCCATTATCGGAATGCAAGTGAGTACTCCATTATTTCAATACATCTATTAGTTTTGCAAGTCTTGATGTAACTTTACAATTTTTTAGCCTTGACGTAGCTTCATAAAGCAATGTCAAAACTTGCCAAGCCTTTTCAAATCTTTATTAAGAGAAAAATATAATATTTTTTTTCATTTCAGGTATTTGGTAACATAGCAGAAAATCCTGTTGAATCCATAAACAGGCATAACAACTTCCGTAACTTTATCCAGGGCCTTATGTTATTATTTAGGTAAAGTATTTCACTTTAATACAACAATTAAATAGCCAAAAATAGCCAAATTCATCGAAAATATGTCCACATACAAGCTCAACATTTTATATTATATTGTCATACAAAAATATTTTTTATAGTTTTTTAAATTTCTGTGTAATTTGGATTAATTTTTAAGTATTGTGATCTATCACAATTTATAATGTCTTAATACTAAATTTGCAGAACACTTTAAAAACGGATGCGCAAATTGTCTGCGTAC
>JARJEC010018789.1:0-16310 GCA_030264575.1 Tachinus sp. AB-2021
ATATATATATATACTTATATTTACGAAAATACAAATTTCAAGTAATTCCTAGAATATTGAGATTAATGCAAAATTATATATATATATAAATAAAAGAAAGATTTTGTTTGTACATCATTTAAAATTACCCCGTTTTATGATATCTTTCCGCGTCATACATTGTAGACACCAAACAGATCATTCGAAATTTTTTGTCTGTCTCTATGTTGGTTCAGTCGTGGCTGAAGATAGAGCTTTGACAATTTTACAGCAAGGTGTGAAACGTTTAATCAGAGTCAGATACTTTGCTCCCCGCATGGGTCGGTGGGTGGATGGATCGGTGTTATAAGCCACTACGTTTAACCAACCGACGCTCTCAACTCCATTCTGGGACCTTTAATAATAATAATTGTAAATGTTTATAAAAACGGTCAAATTTATTAGACTGGAGAGTCAACGATAGGTACGTCAGCTAGTATCATCTAAACGTGCCCGTTGAAGTTTGATAAAAACTACTAAGTACATTGAAAATAAAATGATAAAATTTTATTTTTAAACTTATAATAAAGGTAAAAGGAGAAAGGCGTCTTATCTAACTTACCATGTATATGTATAACTGCGGGGTTGCCACAACGAGTACGATTGCTTATTTAGAAGAAATCTCTTGTTGAAAAAAATTACATTACTTATTAACTAAATAATTGAATAATAAAATTATTACTTTAAAAAATGTTTTATTAAAATTCATATTATTATATAAAATCTTCACGGGATACACAAAATGTTACCATGATTAATAATATTATAAGAATGATTACTATAATAAAACAAATTTGTCCATCCGTAAGATATGAACATTCCATAGTTTTAAATGATACTGCTTCGGAAATTGTTTACCACAACAATATTGGTAAAACTATAATATAATTGTAGAATCTATTCCGTCGGTACTATGCCATTTGTATCTGTACTATGTTGTATGCAATAATATTATAATGTTGCAATAAAGTAATAAATAAAATGCCATTTTATGATTTCTGACATTGACACTTGTAGTGCATTATGACGTCAAAATAGTTAGAAACGTTAGAAACTATTGAGAAAACCTCGTTTGAGTTCATAGATGGCCATAGCTATCAAAATAAAAAGACAATTTAAGTTTAGTGTTGCCAAGATTTTTATCTGTGGAAAGTTATGAAGGATTTGGATATGCTATTGGAATTAATATCGTTGAACAGATAGCATTTTTAATACTGTATAAAATATCTACAATAGATGATTTTAAGAAGTATGCATCTTATATATTAATACAAAACTTGCATTCGTTACCAAAGTTGACACGTTGAACAATTTGTATCTGTTTCTTAGTTTATTTCTAACATATTTTATATTTTTGTTACTTTTTAATCTATTTCTTTAATAACTCTTTATTTTTAGTAATAGTGTTTGTATTTATTGTGTTTTACCCAACTGGCGTTGAGTTAACATTCGTCCAACTGTAAAACGGATGAATATTATGAATCGAATTTTTTACACAATATTCACGCAAGTATAAACTACGATTTCAGATAAAATTATATTATTAAAAACTTTTGAGGAATTAATTTTTAAAAACTGGAATTAAATTAAACCTTTTAATTATTTTTTACATGTTATTATTATATTATTTTGTTCTGCCAATTTTAGCTGAAACTCAAGACCACAATATTTGACAAAAATATGTTCTAAAAATGCATCATTTAGTAGTTGATTGAATTGAAATATAAATGAACTTAAAAAAAATTCAAACATCTCAATACAATGGAATTGTCGGGAAAATATAACTTTGCTACGTTATTCAAAATTGAGTGATTTGTGCGCTTTTATAAATGGCATAATTAGTATTTAGGTTGTATTTTTTTCAAATGCAACCCCCTTGGTATTATGGTATCACGTAAAATACTTGTATTAAAAAGTTATACTTTTTTGTGACATAAAAAAAGTTTAAAAAAAATGTTACCAAAACCGATGAAAATTGAGATTTATATGTAAAATAGACTAAACAAATTAAAATTTTGCAAAAATATACCGGGTGTTATTTCCGGTTACACAAAAAATGAAATTTTTCAAATTTTTAGCGATTAAGTAGGGTTTTATGTTGTATTTTAACCCAAAATTAATAAAAAATATTTGTAAGTAAAAAACATATGGGTGTCAACTGAAACAGGTATGGGTCACCTGTTTCAGTTGACACCTGATATATTATATAGATTCATTGAATGGTGGTAGCTTTTACTATATGGTATCTTGCTACTCTAGATTCTTCTCTTTTACATGATGACCTTTCAGTTTCTGAAATGTAACTTATTATCCATAAAGTGGACAGAGAGAACTCATATTGCTCTGCACTGTTGAAAATCAACTCAATAAGGTCTTTCTCAATACTACGCTCCACAGCAGCAACATCTTCTTTGGTGGGTAGCTTACAACATTTCTTCGGATTCATATAATCAACCAAAGCATGCGTAGTGCAAAAACGATCGTTATTTAAATCAGTTGCTCAATTGAATGATTATGTCGAGAATAATGTGGGCGTAGGGTACATAAATTTCCACAATTTGCAAGCGTTGTTCTTGCGTAAGTCTATTCATGGTAAAATCGCAAACTAGACAGAGCACAAATCAGATTTCAATTTCCAAATAAGTTGTTGCTGGAAAAATTGTATGCAATTTGAAAAACAAACCTCTAAAAAACATTCTTTATATATCTTTAATTCGCAAAATATTTCTTAACCGATCTGAAGTAAACTTTTTAGATGAGAGGAAAAACAAAACATTGAGAATTTTTAATTATTTTATGAAATATTGGATTTTTAATAACAACGTCGATAAACCAAATCATATAATATTATGAATTCTTTTACTTAGAATACTACAAATTAAAATATTTAGTCGTTATTTAGACTTCATAGTATTGTGCGTGATCAATCACTTTTAATAAGAAGGGTATACTTTTTTTTTCAACCAACAATGATATTTATTATTGTAACTAGTTTCGACTAATAAGTCATTTTCAACATTAATATATGATTAATGCCAGAGCTGCAGTTAGATTTTTAAAGCATATCTTGCGCAAGCAATTTAACGAACCCTACAAGATAATAAGCAAAACAGTAATAATGTCTATTAATATTTTACTAATACTTTATACAAATTCTACATCTGTGATAGCAATTATAATGATATATTATATTCATTTATTTATATTTTTTAATTAAATTATTTAAAATAAAACCCATTATAATATATATATATATATATATAGAAATATAGTGTACTAAATTAAATTGATGAGAAATTAATTTATCTAGAAATGCTGTCATTGCTAACATTATTTCTATAATGTATTAAATGAACCCGCAACAAAATTTATTACGGATTAATATCTATTGCTTAGACAAGCGTCCATAAAACTTTTGAATTATTTGATTCTATAATTAATGCGAATTTGCAATGTTTCGGCCGAATACTATTACTTTTAGACCCTAGTGGGATGGCCATATCCGAAATTCCAATAGATAGGAATTCCTACCGTGCGCTCACAGTGTGACCCTTGTTTTTGCTAAAGTTTATATGATAAATCTGCAGTGGTAGTGATGATGTTATACAAAAAAATTAATGTATTAAATCAACATATAGCTGCAGCAGCTGGTTTAAAATCTTTAGGGCAACTTTATAAAATAAAACAATAATGATACAGCGGAAGCAGGGTTGAACGCGTGGTAATTTATTGTATGGCGGTAAGAAAAAATGAATGAAAAAGATTTTATATATGGTTGTAGGTCATAGTAGGTATCGTGATCTTATTTTTTTAATGCAGTCAAGCAGCAACTAAAGACCGGTTTTTTATGCATATGCTTGCTTAATATAATAACACTTTAATTGCATGGGGTTTCAATCTTATATTTCCCTTTGTAACGTAATTCTTACGTTGCCAAAACAAATCAGATAACAATTAGAAATAATTATTCATTAAAAACGTTGTTATTTTTATGTTCTGTACATACCTTATGTAATTATCTTTTTTACTAAAATATATTTGATTTATGTTTATCAATAAGTGGCTTTGCACAATTTTAATATGTACTAACAAAATTAAATTTAATATTAATAATAAATAATAATATTAGTAATAATTTATATGGAATACGGGTAAATAATTAAAAACATATCAAAAAAGTGTATATTGTCAATAAATATTAGTTAATTTGATTATTTAAAATTTTTAACGATATGTAAATAAATGTCCTTATCAAATGATTTAAAATTACATTAATTGGTCTAATCTTCTTTAATTTAGTGAAACTTATTGACCTAGTATCTTTGATATGGTAAAGCAATAAATTATACATGTGCTATGCAGGAAATAGATTTTAGAATAGTCGAACGGGTACATATAATTATAAATATATGCACAGGTAGATGTTACTATAGAGCTCTATACTCCCGCAAAAAAAATCTTAAAGCGCATGAATCGCGTTGGTTAGCATATTTAAAAATGTTATAATAGTTTGTTATAATTTAAAAAATATGGGCCGGCGATAACCCACCCGACTGTTTCGTTATAAAAGGATATTACAAAACCTGAGTGGGTAAATAAGTTATTACAAAACAATCCATTTATCTAGTTAGTAAATAAATAATAACAGTAAAAATAATAATTAAATAAATGTTATTTTTGATTTCTGTTATTTATGCGTTCGGTATTTTTTGATATTTGTCCATACAAAGGGTTTAAGCAAAACTATAAATTTATATAATTATTGGCAAAGTAAGTACCATATTTCCAAATTTTAGGCTCAACATTTTTTTACTCTTGTTCTGCTGGCACACACAATGCACAACAGTAAAAAAAATGTGTGCCTCAAATTTGAAAATTTGCCTATAATTAGCATATAATTTTCCACATGCTGTAATATTTTTTTTACATTTTGATATTTGTCAACATTTGATGATTCGTTTCAATATTTTAATTAATAATATATTAATTTTAATTAATAATTAAAATATTTAACAACGTAATACATTAGTTGCATTAATTTTTTGTTAATTTTTATTTGTTTCACATTATTGTCTCTAAGTAAGCCAATCGCTTGTGATAATTGTGTATTGATGGGACCAACTGCTTATAAGGTGATTTCCGAACCACCAGTGGATAGAAATCGGGATAAAAAATTGGTGACATTTTCGGGGTTCAAATCCACATTCTCTAACTTGTTAGGCTAGTGCTTTACAACTGAGTTATACACTTATTAGTTATGATAATGACGCTTAGTAATTTTATTACTGTAAATTGAACTTAAAAATGAATTTATACTTGTTTCACTTGAAAATTAATCTAATAATAATAAGTAGCTTTCAGAAATCTCATAAATTCATTTTGATTGCAATTTAGATATTTGATCTATTATTTGATTAATATTAGTCTTTACAGTAAATAATATTAAATTACAAATTTAACAATATAAATGAACCAAAAGCGCTGCTACTCTATTATTTTTGTAAGTATGTATAATTAATACTAGCATCTGGGATTTATGAAAACTTTAAAAACAAAATTTTTGAAGAAATAAAACAGCTTTTTATGCATATTGTTACGAAATTTATTAAATAGTGACTAGTTATGATCAATTACTTGGTAATCATCATACGGTGATATAAAGCAAAAAGAAATATCAAGGTATGTATGTATGTATAAAAAAAATACATTGCGAGTAATTAGGCAACAAGTTCAAAGAAAAAGGAATACAATCTATAGAACACAGGTATACAAACACATTAAACATGGTAAAGAACAATTTTACAAAAGCCGGAATCAGGATTACAGTAGCAATTTGCTAATGAGAATACTCCTTAAAAGATTAAATTTAAATAACTTCGAATAAGGGGATTGATATAAGTCTGTCATTAAGTAAGTTCACCAAAATACTATTTTTAGCTTTAACTATTTCAAGTGATTCTAAAAAATTTAATTTTCTAGTTTTACTAGAAAATTGTAAAATTTTGAGTTATCAATGGCTGGAAATGAACGATTATTTTCGAAAAAATGATTAGCAAATGTACTGTCGGAATGAGAAAGTCTAAAAGAGCGGTAATATTTTTTGAATCTTATAACAAAATTTCTTCCCGTTTGTCATATATATTGAGCATCACATGTAGAACAACTTAGCTCAAAGACTTTTATTAATTCGACTGTGTTTTCTTTTGCATTGAAAAAAAAAGGGTGGACAGTTTATTGGTCGGTTTTTTATTAACTTTTTTTACCTACATTAATTGTACTTTTCCATGCATTTTTTTGCATGTAGTATAAAAGCCGACCAAGCATTGTAGAAGTTATTACTAGTAGGTTTATATCAATACCACTAATATGCTGTAATTACAAAACTTCAAAAAGAGTTGGCCGCTCTGAGCACATTAAAACTAGAAAATCTATCTAATAAATTGTTTTTAATGTACACATTTTAGTGTTTTACTATTTTTACTATTGCATTTTATTGTAAATAGTGCAACATTAAGGTTATTTATTTTCAGCTTTCTTTATTAAAGAAACTCCTTTACTATCCAATGAATATGTTTCAATCTGATGTCTGTGATTAAACTCACAGCAAATACATTTAAAACGGTAATAAAACGCAAAATAGCTTTATAACCATAATAACTTTTCGATAATGAAAATCTCCAGTTTGCACTTTACGCTTGTGCTCTATATTGATTAAATTCCACGTTTGATCTCTCGCTTGGTGTAAATTGAGTAAATTACATTGTATGCATTTTTCAAATATAAAAATTATATCATACAAACACAAATATTTTATAAATTGATAGAATAGAATAAACGTATTTTTTTAAACGATTAAAATATGATATTCTCAAAGAAATATGAAACGTTGATCTAATTCCCAATTTACTATTAAATAGCTTTTTTTATTTATTAAATGATTGTTTAAGTTTTATTTAAGTATCTCTAAAGTCAACATTCAGTTAAATGTTTACAAGAAAGTTTGATCAAAGGCGACTACGAGATTGACAACATGTTAAAATTAAGAAATCTTAAGGGATTGAAATCTACACCCCTTTTGTAAACAAACAAGTAGGTTTGTTTGATTTTATTTTTAAGTGCAAGAGGGAAACATAAAGTATACTGCCGAAAAAATGTGAAATGTATCCGTAAATTTATTTGCTGTTTTGGGGATTTCTATTGCTATTTGAAAGATTTAGTTTTTCACGCTCGGTGTTGAATTTTTATTTTCATGCGTGTGGGATTTCATGTGCAAAATCAAATTTTATGTAAGGGAGTGCTCTGGAGCATTGTAAAAGAGAAAGCTTTGTTTGTACAACACTTTTGTGTTCTGTGCATAAAATTGGTTATAATTTCAAAATAGAATTGTCGAACGTAGTGCAATAGATTTGCGTTATATATATTTGTAATTGATTGTAAATGATTTCAGATCTGTGTGTGAAAACGAATATTTATTTGATGCTGCATTTCGGTTACGGCTATAATTGTATACATACAAATCTTATACCCTTGTATATTCCAAGCAAATATAAATATGTTCAAATATCCCCAAAGAGATAACAGTAAATGTGCACACTTAAGCACCTCTTCTCCACCGATTTAGCAGAACATCCCCTGCTTATATTTATTGCTGGTTATTTTACATCTATATCTATATCTAGCTTAAACGTCCCTTAATTCCCGTCTTTATGTTAGTTGGTCCATGTTTCTACGCACCCTCGTCCCTAATACGTCTAGCTCTTTAATTTATCCCTTCTTATTGGCATTTATTTAGTTTTCCAGAGGCAATCAAGGATTTTATTTATGTCCTTAGAGATTAAGATTGGTTAGGTAGTATTCGAAAATAAATGCTGTTCCAAGACAATTAATTATTTTTTATCTACAATTTAAAAATTAATTTATAGATGATAACCGTAAAATATATACACAAGGACTTGTGTGTATATTTTACGATATATTAAAACGGCAATTGGCTAAGTAATATATTTAATTTGTCCGAAACGGCTACAATTTGAATCAAATTTCATATTATGTGGTACCATTGTCGTTTTAATTGTGATTAAATATAATGATTCTACTGACAAATAAGTTTAGAAATCGAATACATTTTTATATTTACATTATATAGTCGTATAAGCAGCCATTTGTAAAATTATGTGTTAAAATAGAATACATAACATTTCGCAGCATATCAACTATAGTTGTTAATAATGAGTTGTTAGGGAGGCCAAATTTTTTAAGAATGTACCATTAGTTTTTCAACTGAAGTAGTTAATCACCAGTTTTATAATGTAGTTTATTTTTAGTTAAAGTGTTATTTGTTTCCAAGAAAACGAAATTTTACAAAATAGCTAGTTTCTATTATTGCTCTTGATTTATTTTTAATTTATTAGGAAAGGAACACTTTTTACGTATCTAATGACGTAGTCAGTATTTTTTTCCGACTAACAAGATTGTTTTTAAGATATATGATCAACTTTTCTCGTTTCAAATGAAAACTATAGTGCGCTATATTTTTATAAAATGTAGAATTTTATTCTGACTTTACCAATATACATTTGAAAAATTCTTTAACTAATAAATGATTCTTGTAAAGTTATCTCGACACAGCTTTTCAGAATTTTTCTAGCTTTTTTAGTTTTCCATATGACTTATAATAATGTTTAATTTCGCCTTCCTGTATAGCAATTACAAGTACAGGGCTTTAGTAGTACGTATTTATTAATTTTCCGTAATAGGTTACTGATTTCATGGCAATTTGCGTCATTAAAAAAAACGCACAAAATCATAAAATAGTTTACACCATATGATAAAATATAGACACTGGATGACCAAATTAGGATGTTGCTATAGAAAATATTGTAAAAACTAATGTCGCAAAATTAACTCTAGGCGACCTTTTTAGAATAGCATTTTTATTTTTCAGTGACAGCTAATAGTATCTATAAAATTAGGGGGACCCATATAAATTATTTAAAAATGTTGTGGTTTTATAAAATTTTATGATATACTCAGCATATCAGTTCTACAAATTTTATGACAAACTTTTGTAGTTGATAGATTAGTTAATTCTAAACTTTTTTCTTAAATGAACATTGGTCCTTATCGTTTTAAACATTAAAATATTACATTTCCATATTTTAATCAATAGTAGACTGGTAATGTCTTTCGCAAAGAAGGTATATGAGGCCCGTCCTCCAATTCTGTGGATTCTACTACGCACTAAAGTGCGTAAAATTACGCACATCATCAACAACGATAACTTGATACAAGCGCAAGCAATAAAGTATTCTAAAATATGATGCTAGAAAATGTGATCACTAAAATGATCAAACATGAAGAGCTATTTAAAAGTCATTAACTTTTTCATAAGGAAAATCACCAAAATAAAAAATAAAGAAGAAATGAGCACGCAAAAATAACATAATTAACACAGAGAGGAAAAACAGCTGCATGACTACAAAAATGTTTCAAGACAATACCGGATTTTCTAACGTTGATTGAAGGCGGTTTTCAATCAACGTTAGAAATAAAATTATTTATTTTATTAAATATTTGTGCAATAATGAACAAAATCGCAGTCATGATGCTATAATGCAGCGGGGATTTATGTTTGTACAAACTATGTTTGTCATACTTGTGTCAACATATAGTTTGGTTATATTTTTTATATTCATTTTGAATGCGCAAACAAATTACACCAACTTGAAGGTGCGTCTAAAGAGCGCTTTACATGTTGAAGTACAGCATGTAAGTGGCTATTTTAAATAAATAATTTAAAGCAGCCGTTCAACAAATTATGCCGTTGATGATTGAGAACTCCATGAATTCTAAACCTTTACAAACCGTAAAGTGCTTAGAAGCAAACAGTGGCCAATTTAAACTTGTAGTTTATATAGTAAAAAATAATATTTGAAGTGTAGTGTGGTTACGTCTAAACCTACATTATAAGTATTTTTATTTTTGAAAAACTTGAAGGATATTGTAAGGCCAAACAAAGAGTTTTTCAGCATTTCGAAATTAAGATTTTGCTTTTTTTCGGCACGATCTACAAAGTTACATAGCGTTTGTTTGCCAACTAATCGACACCCTGATGTCTATATATATTTATAAACCAAAAATGCATCAAGTAAATATATAAAAGGTGTTTTTGCCATTTCTGACAATAAAAACGCCTTTAGTCGTTAGTTTAAAAACATATACATAGTAGACGATAATTTTGTTTCTACGCAGTAACCGCATAACAACAAATAATTTAAGTATATTGTTTTATTATTAAATATTAAAATTAATTGGAATTATGTTTATATTATAATCTTACTGCACATCCTCATGCCTAAAACAGTTTGCTCAACAATCCAAATAAGAATTAACATGCATACTGGAATATACCACACTACATTTAAATACTGTTTAGTATGCAAACAAAATTCATCAAGCATGTACTTTTAATAAAATTAAACCAGCACGTGTAACTCGCGTCGAACTTGCAAAGCTGAATAGTCTTTATACCTTTTAGCTAAGTTTGGAATACGGTGTAAAATACGTGATACTTTTACAATTTTAAATGATTATTTGCTGCCGGAAACAATCAATTGCGCATACGCATACGTAAGTGATTCGTACTTCCGCGATTTGATTATGTCTATGTTTCAAGTTGTATTGCTGCAAATCTAAATATATTTAAAAATCTATGATACTACATATAATAAGGTATATATATATATATATATATATATATATATATATATATATATATGTGTGTATATATATATATATATAAAAAGAACAAATTAAAAATTCATTTTTTACATTTTTTACCACAAAGGTGGTGTAACTTTAATAACATTAAATCAATAAGTTTACATGCAAGCAAGTTTAATACTGAATTATACCAACGTGTTTATTGATTTATTACTTTTATTGTATAGATTTTCAAAAGCATATATAATTTTAAATAGGGGAAAGAACAGTAGCACAATTAATATAGTATGCTTGTGTCAAATAGCACTAACTTTGTGGCAGATTGAATTTATTTTATAAATCTATATACTCAAATTTTTTGAGTAAGAAACTTTAATAAATATTTGGTTTCCCTTTTCGTATGATTTTAATTAGGTAACTATATGAGGATAGTTTGTTTGTTTTGTGAATGTGGCTTTAGTGGGTTAAATTGGAGTTTTTACAAGCTATTATGATTAAGCTATTAAAATTATTAATGTTTTCAGATATCATAAATAGTATATTGCATATCAAGAGTTGTATAGCATATTACGCTCGACTGGAAAAGTTGCGCACGACCCGCGTAGCTGAAAGTGCAGTAATTCCAAGAGTGCGTAATTGCTTTAGAGTTGTACTATACTTTTTCTAAAACTACGTTTTTATGAATTAAAATTAATAAAATATATTTTTTAAAAATAATTTTTAATTAATCGGATTACCTTGGAAATGAACTATTAGTGTCATTGCAAATAATAATGAAGTCAAAGTGAGAATTGCACACAACCACTCACTTTGACTTCATTATTACTTGCGGTGGCACTAACACGTAAATCAATTATTCTTTTTATATCTTGCTTCAATACAATGCGGAAATCAATAAGGTGTACTGATAATCTCTTATGAAGATTGAAACAATTGTATGCATTTGATTATTGCCGCTTGTAGCTACTTTATATTTAATTATTAAAATTTTATTATTTGACAACATTTACATAAATATACAAAACAATACACATAATCTGTTATTTTAAAAACTATTTCAATATTAATACATTCAAAATTTATCATTTTTTAATACAACAAAAACATTCAATGTACATATTTTGCAGTGCTTCTTGAATTCATATTTGCGCATTGCACACATGCTCTTCTAGTAGATGCGTACAATACAGTAATTAAGTATTATTATTAAATAACAAAAAACATTTTATTTTTTTCTAATTGCAAGTTGATATTTTCAATGATTTTTTTCTAAAATTTGAATTACTGTGATTTGGATATAAATGATAATTTTTCTTAATTCCAAAGGTAATAAAATTTATAACAGGTGTACACAAAGATTATTAAAAAACCATAAGTTAAAAAAAATATTTACAAATATGATTTTTTGTTAGCTTTACATATTTAATTTGTTTAATTTTGTTTTTGTTGCTTAAACGTAATTTCATTGCTTTGCAATTTTTTAAACAATCTTAAAAAAATATTGTGTATTTAGTATGTGACGACCAGAAAATCTATGTTGGTAATATTTTAGTACTCTTTAAATTACAATAAATAATTGCATACACTATATCCTTGGCATACACAAATGCTTCACATTTAGATGCCATATATTATTCAATGTAATTTCTATGTATATAAATGGATAAATAAATGAAAATGAAATGACTTCCAAACCGAATATGCTTCAGGCAAGTCACTATACCACATGTATGTATAACTGTATATGATTTTAAAGTCAATGCACTGCTTCTTAAGATAATACAAATATTAATTTTATTATATTTTATACGGTTGTTTAAAACAATGAAAATATTTAAATATTTGATGAATTTCTTGCACTTTGGCCAATATTGTTTTACTTATGTTTGGTATTTTCAATTCTTACCATAAATATCAGAAATTTTACTTAATAGTTTTTTTTTTAATTTTAAAATTTAAAATAAAATTTTAATAGTGTGCTTATAAGGGTGAGATACACAATAATTCTTTTTATATTTGGCCAATATAAATTTAATTCTGAAAACTTAATATTAAGATCGTCTTCATGTACAATTACAAGACATGTTTGAAAACCTCATTTTTCATATCTTAGACAACTTTTATGTATATACAGCATATGCTCAGTGGGAGTTTTAAATTCATTAAATCATTTTTATAATTGTAGACAAGAAACATTTGTTCAATAACATCAATAATTATAATTTTGCTTATAAATATACACAAGGCCGATTTAAATTATACCAATGCTTGTAAAGTTTCCTAAGAATTAACTTAAAATAGCAATAAGCTATGTGTAGTTTTTATTAACAAACAATACTAAATTAGAAAAATTAATTAAAATAAATGGTAAATCGTTATACATACCTAATCAAACTTTCAACGTTTACTCATTAATGCCGTTGTTGACATTTTGACATAATAACTAAAATAAATGTATCAAAATACTCAATTAATTTTTTTTTGGGTTTATGGTTTTATATTCTTTTCAAATTCCGGTTCATAATGTTTTGAACAATACTGATTGGTTTCCGGTAGCATTAACTGTTTTACCTTACAACGACGAAATGACGATGAGAATAATAACAACTTAAAAAACATCCATCGGAGGTGTAAAGAACAAATATCAAGTGTTTAGTAAAAGAACTCCTAAAATATGTACTATATGAGAAGAAATATTAAAAAATAGTGTTTAATACAACATTTACCATTTACCTTTTTTGTAGTTTAATTTAAACATAGTTTTTGATAATTTTTATTTGTAGTAATACAAATTAAATACTTTTGGTTTAAAATATGTCGTTTTAATAACCAATTAGAAAATTTGGCAAAGAAGATTGCAGCTGAGCCTTTGGGGCGAATAACAATTAAGCCATTAAATATTATATAGTTATATAATTTACTATATAATATTTAGTATAATATTAAAAAACACAAAAATCTGAATTTGCTTGAAAGTTTTTTTTTATTTCTAAGAATTATTTAGTAATAAAAAATGTATAGAGCGGTCACATTGTAGCAAAATAATGTACAATTATATATATATATATATATATATATATATATATATATATATATATATATATATATATTTAGAGTAGTTAATGGGGCAGCACGAAGCATCAGATTTATTCACTGTACAAAAACGTAAACAAAGTTTTAAATAACAATTTATTAATAAAATTATAAAACTGATAACTATCTTACATAATTACTAAAAACAGTTCTCTTGTTCCGATAAATTCGTCTTATTAAGACATTATTAGACATTTCCGCTTGTTATCTTTTTGGGTTTATTTATATGACATTGTGGAGCAATTTTGTTCAATACTTGTTTACCTTGTAATATTTTGTATTTGATACGTTCTTTAAGTTCTAATATTTTTATTTGGAAACGCACGTAAAACAATAACTGTTCCAGATAACTTTTATTTTAGTTCGTCTTTCTTGATTACTTGCACTCTATGCGTTTATCAAATAAATACTTTATGAAATTTTTTAATAAATAAATTACATATAGAATTAATTTATATTTATGAATAATATAATATTTATTTATGAAATCTAGACAATTGGTCCGTAAGAAAATAAAAAAAAATTGTATTTCATATTTAAAGAATAAATAAAAATAATATTTATTAATGTAAACGTTAATTTATGTTTTATAATTCTGTATTTTTAAGAAAATTAAATCATTTTCATAAACATTACCTGCACCTGCTTTTATTGTTTGTATTTTAGTTAATTATTAACTTTATTATACAAAAATATTTAAACAAAACTGAATATATTATTATAATCTTATAAGCCTATTATCAAATATTTTTGTAAATAATTAACATTTAAAATGCAAAAGACGTTATATAATTGTTATAATTTACTTTATCTTCAAGTTTTACACTCTCGACAAGTCAACTTTTATTTCTTTCATTTAATCTCTTTTAGATGCGAGACAAAAATACTCTACCTACTTGGGGCCTGTCTTTAAAAATATTAAATAATGTGTGTGTACAATTTGTAAAGTAAAAGAATAACTTTTTTGTTTTTGTATCACTTTAGTAAAAAAATATTGTAGTACTGAAACCGTACCATTTAGGATATACAGGTTTATCTTGAGGCAATGAAATATTTCAAAAACTACGCGTCTTATATCTTATATATATATATATATATATATATATATATATATATATATATATATGTATATATGTGTCCAGCCTGGGACAAATATCTCGACACTAAATTCAAATTTCTTACCTCACCCCTAGAAAGGTGAACTGGTGGCAAATTTAAAAACTTAAATAGAGGTATGTTTTATTGGGGATTTGAATTCTACGAAGAAAAATAATCAACTTTTGTATTTTTCTTGTTGCGTCATAGATAGCGCTTTAATCTACAAATGAAAATTAAGTTTTTGACATTGAATCCTTAGTTCTTACTCCATAAGAATGTACTAACTTTTGTAAATTGTGTACCAAATTTTTGCCAATTTGTATTATGTGGACAATCTTAACTATTCTCTCTACTGCGTCAATAATTGCTATAGTGACGATTTTTTAATTATGATTTAACATTTTTCATAAAAGAAAAGTAAAAATTTGTTTGTCTCAACCCATTACACTTTTATCACCGATTACTTTATTAGTTCTTTAATATCATCTACGTGGTCGACCTGTTTGCACGATTTTTCACTCTACATATTTACTACATCCAAATGAAATATTGATTCTGCCGAAAAAGTGATTAATAACGGCCACAAGGTACAAACTCTCTATACTTGAATATATTTTAATTTATTACTGTAGTATACGCCCAAATTTCAATTCTCTTTACATAATAAATCATGCATTTCTGTATGTGTATGTAACTATGTGGAAGCTTAGTCCAGACTTACATTCAATTGGCATTTATATAAAAACTGTATAATTGAACGCTATTTACAAACAGTTGTTTGTATAATGCACCTGTATTTTTTTAAATTTCCGTCAGGCTTGAAAAACATTGTTTTTATACTTGCAAACAAAAAAGTCTTGGACAGATTCGGGCAAAATGTTTATTTGTTTGTATCAAAATTATACATTTTATCCGTTTTAAAATCATATTTAGTTTTTATCGGAATGCCAGTAAATGTTAAAAACATGTTGTTGTAGGCAAACATATTATATAGTGTTTTGCACCTCGCACCCATCATTCATTTGAGAATGATATTCTTTCGCGTCAAGTCTGTTTAATTTAATAACATTTCTAATTAAATAATTAAAAAAGTAATTTATTATTAATTTCATTCAACTAATAGAAATCATGAATTTTAAATTATTTATATTATATGGTCGGCAGTACGGCAGAATGGATATATACGATTAACATCGATACGTATAGGTAAGCAGCTTATGCCGTGGTCCGTGCTTGGATGGGTGTCCGAGGGCGCAGTGTCCTAGAACTAGCTCCACTGTCCCAGGCCTCATTCAAAATAGCATACATAATTATATCCATTTCTGCGGCTCGGTGTGTCCGACCATCTCTACACTCGAAAGGGTATAAAAGAGATGTAA
>JARJEC010018792.1:0-12099 GCA_030264575.1 Tachinus sp. AB-2021
AATGTAATTAAAAAAAATAATCTAAGTGCTGAAAAGCCATTTTATTTATCCCATTTAAATAATTAATCTGATGGACATTAATAAATCAAATTGATTTATTTTTTCGTTGTTTATTTTTGCTTTTGATATTTTTCAGTTTAGTTTATTTTATTAAAATTACTATATTTTTTAACCACATAAATTATATATTTATTAAAAATAAAAATAAAAATAAACGCCGCTCGAGTTTCAAATTGTGAAGGTCATTATCAAGAAACTCGACTCGCGTTTATATTTATTTTTAATAAATAAATAATTTGTGGTTAAAAAACAAAGTAATTTTTGGTTTATTTTTTTCTTGTTTTATACATATTTTATTTTATTATTCTAATATTTTTTGCGTTTTAAACTTTTTTTTGTGATTTTGCAATACAACAAACATTGTGACATTTACTGTATATTAATTATTAACATACTTCAGATTCACGTAAAGAACTTGCATCGTAAGCGGATTGCAATTGTTTTTAATATAAGAACATATTAAATGTAATTTTGTGTATTTTACTTCTAATATAATTTTCTGCGTTTGAAACAATTAAAGGTCGAAATATTGTTAACTTATTATTACGATAGATAGAAGTTAATTAATAGATATTGGCAAAGTTGTTTATTAAAAACTATATCCATTTAAATATAGAATATTTTTAATGCCTTCGTTAATTTCAATTACGTTGTTTAAAGTTGTACGAATTGACACCTCTAATATTTTGAAACGTGACATTTCTTTTACGATCAAATTTCGTTGTACCAGTTTCATACTCGTTATATTTTTTGCGTAAAATAATTTCACAACTACCATTTAATTTTCGCATCGGTTCGGAAAATGATGTTGTTCGACGAGTTCAAAGTAGATTGTTTTTACAAAAAAAGTTACACACGCTGCCGAAGTTCCGAAAAAGTTTTCATTAAGTTACAACTGAAATATATGAATTATGCTAATAAAAGCCAACGCTGTCGGAGACGAGGAACTCACTTAAAAATTCAAATTACACCGTGTCATTTTTTTCATAGTTAATAAAAAGTGTAATATACGTGAGAGCTGTACAGTTAGTTGAATAATTAAAATTTCTTTTAATTTTTATTGGCAAAATGAAACAGTTTTCGAATATTTAGATAATTTTACATAAAACAAAATGTGAATTGGAATTTCATATATTTAATTCATGGAAAATAATACTATCCGAATGAAGTAGAGCCAATTAAAACTTCAAATTATACCAATAAAAATCTAAATATGGTATTTAATTTTGCATGTAAAACTTATATGCGAATATAATGCTTTCACTAAAAATTTATTTTCTCGTACATGCAATTTATAATCCCGAAGAGCTATTATAAAGTTGCCATTTTTCCTCGCAATGAAGTTTCCTGAAGCAAACAGCAAATTTGAAATGTAAAATGATACGTTAACATAACAGGGTGAAGCCTATAAATTGAATTGAGTTAGTTTGGTACAGATTTTTCCATAATAAAAGATTCCCGTAGAGTGAATGAAACGCTGTAAAAAAATAAACCGCGCGTCGCTTTTCCGTACGGAACTTTTACAACTATAAAACGCTTCCGTTGGCACATTTCTGTTTGTTAGTTTATCACATTATCCTAGCGTACATTTCCTGTCTGTGACTGAAACTAAAAGCGGTAATAAATAAATGTATAGGGGGATGATAGTACCCCCAACAACCATTCGTCTAATCCAATCTTATTTTGTTTTCTTAAATATCCATCTCAATTGGGCTCAGAAAAAAAAGTGGTTTTGTAATAAATTCCCGCTCGGTTTTCTTCACGTGCATTGTGTAGTTTTATCTCCTTAAATGGGAGCAATAAAAGGAACATTTTGATACAATTTATAATCTTTATAGGTCTGCAATATCTTATGAGGAATTTTATATCGCAAATTTCCTCAATGACCCGGATATTTAATTCAATATTTTTAACTTTAATGCATTTTAATTGATAAACAAAAACTGAGCATTATTATCGTAATAACAATAATAATTATTATAAAGAAATTTAAAAAATCAATTTTATTAATTAAAGAATATTGAGTAAAATGTAATTTAATTAAAAATCTGTTTCATCCAACTATCTTTAGATGACTTAAGCAGTAGCAGTATTTATTATTATTATTGTATTATTTTATTTAATATAGTCAAATTTTTAAATTAACTTGTAATGATTGATTATGTGATGATGAAAATTAAACATACATTTTATTTAAATACACCAACAAACTGTAATTTACTAATGTTTTTAAAGATGCTATGATAAATATAAAACTAGTTTAAATATAAAAATATGAAAACATATCCGCGACCCAAGTGGAGCAGTAGTTGATTGCGTTACGGGGGTCCGGGTTAAAAATTCTTACTTAGAGAGTCCACTTTTTCAAGTTAAGGAAAAGTGGTATTGATTATTATTAAATAGAGGAGAGTTATTGGGGTTATTTATTTATTACTTTTTTATAAATGTTCTGCAATTAAACTTAAAAAAACAAGTATCGAGTTTGATTGCAGCTCTACTGACGAAGAATCTCTTAACATCGTGGTTTGTACGAGTTGCAATGCATGAGCAACTTGTGCGAATAGTATGAGCACTAGCGCCTCATGCACATACATGCACGGATTGACACACATGACCATTACGCATGGCAGTCAATTTCGCAATAAGCATTGGCCGTAGAGTTATAGAATAGATATTTATTAAATACAAAAAGTGCGCAACTGTAAATACGTTTGTTTAGAGATTTTTGCATTTTACTTTTTTTATATTATAATAAACTTTAATGTTTTAACTTTTTAAGACTTTTCATATAGAAAAGTGTCTTAAACATTGAAGATATTGTAATAAAATGAATTAGTTTCTTAAAAAAATAAGATATTGATTAACTTATAAACAAAAATAAATTAGTTGTAAAATCTTCACATGTTTAACCAATGTTATTAAAGGATGCAAATATTTTTATTAAAAAGGTCAATAATTATTATAAAATGAAAATTAATATGTATAAAATGTTATGTTACATTTCTCTTGAATAATGGCTAATTTCTAATACACGCAAATTTTCCCTAATTACAAAAATTCCAAATAATTCCAATATCCAGATAATTTCAAATAAACTACATAAAAATTCTATACAAAACTAAAAAAACGAGGCATATCCAGAAGGTAAGTCCCGTTATCTTTTTTTTACTGCTGCAGCGCTCTGATCGCGGTTCCGTGCATACGCAGCTTGCTGTAAGTTAAGAAGAAGAAGAAGATTCCATTTTCAGCACGCTGTGTGTTGTGTATGCTTTGTAGTGCTTGTTTAGAATGGCGGCGCTGATTGAAAATCCCTCTGCTTGTAAAGTAAAATCAATGAATGCAAATGTTTACTGTGAGACGCTTAAAAAATTGCGCTGTGCAATACAAAGAATAAGCGCTGAAGAATGCTCAAAAACTGTATTACTTTGATTGTACATAATTCCCGACCCCACATTGCAAATGTGACAAGAACACTCATACATGGATTTAGCTGTGACCTTCCGTACAGCCATCATCCTGCCCATAGCGATCAGCTCAAAAAACAAGTTACTATATGGTTGACAACACAGGTGGCAACCTTTTATAAAAATGGCATAGAAAAACTTCTGCCACGCTATAATAAATGCCTACAAAATGGTAGGGAAGGTATTGTAAAAAATAGCTTGAGTTTGTAGATTGTTTTGCAGTAAATAGTTTTTCTGTGTCCCTATTTTTAATTTCTTGTAATTTACCTTATTCCAAAAAAATTCACACAATTCCAAAAAAGCAGAGAATTAGTTTGATCAGTTTTACTGTGATGACCGATTGTCTGTCCTTAGTCCATAGATATAATAAACCGAGTTATGCTAATGCGATATTCCACAGGAATTGATATTGCTCCGATCTTGTGAACATATACTACAATAGAATAAGAATTTATTTGTGTTGTTAACATATTTGTTTTACACTTGTCCAGAAAAAAAATATACACATACACGTACACATATACAATTGTTATAAGAGCTAAATCTAAAAAATTACATACACATACCTATTTCACATACAGTAATAGGAAATCGATGAACAAATAATACAATTCAAAGTAATTTGTACTAGCAACTACTGTTTTCTAATTTTTTAAGAAGATTTATATCACAGGGAAGTCATGCTAAGGCTTAATATGAAGAAAGGCATTGTGTCATGGAGTACTCTAATAACCCAACGCCGGTTATTATCGGTAAAGTAAAGCAAGAAAGATATTGACTGGGCACATAGAAGTATTTGAAGATGGCTGAGCAAGAAAGGTCTGGTATTCCTCACAAATTGATATTGGTCCCATCTTGTAAACATATACTACAATGTCGTGCTAAGCCTTAATATGAAGAAAGGTATTGTGTCATTGGGTACTCCAATAACCCAACGCCGGTTATTATTGGTAAAGCAAGAAAGATATTGACTGAGCACATAGAAGCATTTAAAGAGGGCTGAGCAAGAAAGGTCTCGCAAGCACAACGAAAAAGAAGCCGTTGTCCAAGTGGGTGGTTATACCATAAATAAGATTGCTGTGAGAGCTGGAGGCAGAAGCATCATCAACCAATAAGGAACCATATATTAAAGCAAAACGCTGGACCATAATTTAATTATGTCAACACATGACAAAGACCGGGGCTAAAATGCCGAGCCAATTAATGTTCAACGTAGGAGGTGTAACGCCTCCTACGTTAGAGCGTCAAACAAAATCATTTTTCATCAATTAAAATGTTGATGGAATGGCCCCAGATCAAAGTCCCTAATAAGATAGTAATCACGTATCAAAGCATCTTTACACGTACTGTATAAGAGGAGGATATAGTCATAAAAATGTATCTGCTTTATAAAAGAACTTACTTGTTAGAGCAAAATAGCCAAAACTAGGCAAAAATTCTTGGCTACATGTAAGATGGAATTGAAGCTTTATTGAATCGGTTATTAGAAGAACTGAACATGTCTTTTCAAAAATGTTGGGATTTTGTTGGTAAGGTAACTATATCTGTTAAGCGTTAAGAGAACACATAATACTATTACTTTATTCGTAGTTAGATGTTTTCATTACTACCAATATTGGTAATAAGCAGATATGTTTAAAACTTGTTTATGTATAAAACTTTAATATCTTTAATGTAATTACAGAGATCGGATAAAGAAAGAATAAAATAAGTGGAGAAGGCTGATAAAAAAGTGGAAGCAAATAATCAAGCAGCACTAGGTTCTGGTTGAGTAAAATAATATTCCACTTAAAAAACATATATTATTAAATAGCTTTAATATACGTAGTAGTATTTGTAGTATTATTAAAAATAAAAGACGTTTGATCAATTTATGGCAAAAATGTCTACCGACATTGTTAGAAACATTAAATGTAGCTAAATTTAAAATATTTTTAGTGGAGATATGATCAAAATTTAAAAAACTGCGGAGTTCTTAAAATAAAATAAATTTTTTTCTAGGAAAATCAAATTCATTGCAATGTCTATTTCTTGTTTTCTTTTCCTCCTGCGGTGGTTCGTCAAGCGTCCCTGCACTACGTTCCTAATGGTCCTATTGTGCACCTTTGACATCTTACACCTTTAGCAGTTCTGTTTCTTCTGTGAAGTCCTGTTTTTTTGCTAAGGGATTGTCTTCAGTTTTTCTTAGGCTAGCATATGCATGCCAAAGTGAACTGTGGGTTGCATGTTGAATGCATTCACATAGCAGATGCTGCGGTATCTTTTCGTCCTCCAAACATCGCGGCATAGTGGATTTTCTTGTATAACCAATCTATATTTCTTATTACTAAGGGAAAATATGAACAGCGCACTGAAAACTAGAGCTGAGAGATTACGTCACAATACCAACAAAAAGCAACCAGGTACTTGGCAGAGTAATGCCGCTAGATCTAATTTGGCAAAGAAAATGGCCAAGATCGCAAAGATGACCAAAAAAGCAAAAAAGTTTGAAAAGCATAGAAAATTGCAATAGGATTGGGAGAAAGATGAAAAACGCATATGGTGAACACCCTGATACGGCCGCGGTATTACAAAAATCACGAGAAAATAAACTACCACCTATCCAGGAGTTAATAGGTGATGGACATTTTAACAAGTGACTGCAGCGATTTATATAAAGAGATAAACAAAAATGCTCATACTGCAAAGAAATACAGTAAAATACACCGTGTTCCAAGATATGGAGATAGGAAAGAAAGAAGATTGTAGATAAGTTGGTCAAGGCGATCAATATGCTGGAAAATATGGAAAAGTGAAACATTGTAGACCCCGTATATCATGAAAATAATGAGGATGAAAATCGTTGAAGACAAAACGACAAACGGTAGAAAAAACTGCTGCCAAAAGCCAAAAAATGCCTCCTCCTCCTTTTAGGCGGTGGAACCCCGGCACTACCTGTAACAGAGTTAGAAGCAGGTATACTAACTGAAGTTTTCCTTCCTCCTCTGAAAGAAAAAAAAGTTTATCAAAATATAAAGTATAATCAAATAACACAAATATTTTGACAAGGTTAGACCTTCTTAGAATATTTGTAAATTCTATCATTGTACATTATTAATTTTAAAGAATATTCCGAGGTACAGACTCGTTATGGTCCACTCGGTATCTCAAGATTAGCACAACTGAGCGTTTTATAAAAATGCAAAAAAATTATCTGAATTTTTGCTGTGTCAACAAAAAGCAACATCTACACAGTACACGGGACAGTTTTCTTCCCATCCGAAAAAACTGTCAACATTTTCAGGTTATGATAAAGTTGAATTGACCACAAATGTGTTTTTCGTAATCTGCAAAACTAGATCCTAAAATTAAGGACTACCCAGATTTAATTCCGGGACACCTAGAACAGCAATCAACACACTAACCATAAAGCCGCCAATTGGACAGCACACTCTTTTTAAAACAAACAAATTTGGCTTACAATATTAGTGTTTAGGAAAGATTGTTAGAAAACCAGGATACTATTACTCATTAATAGAATTTAATGTAAAGTAATTTTGAAAAGAGCGTACGCACAATTCTACAAAGCAACTGTTATCTTCCTCACTGCTAAAAAGCACCTTTTTCAAATGAACTGCAGTAATAAGTTTAAATGATAAAATTTTATTTCAAATTTGCTAAAATTGAATACCTGTTAATCTAAATCTACATCTTTAATTTTTTTTGACAGTATCATCTTATTACTACAAAAATTGCATTTCATAATTCTGTTTCACAAGATTTTCCATGTTTTATATGGGAAGCCTGCATATAGAGTGCAAATCACAATTTTTATGCTTCTTGCTTTTGTCAAACTGAAACGATTAAAGTCAGCTATTGTCTTTTTGCGTTTCCAGTCAATTGACTAAATTTAATCGCACGCATATAAGTATTTTATGAGAAATTAATAACAGTTATTTATCTAAAACCAGATTTGACAATATTGGTGCCGGTTTAGTCGGAAGTAACATGCAACTTTATTTTTTAAATTAAACCCGCTTTATATTTAATTATTTAAATAAAATTAAAATTCCAAACAAATAATATTCTTAAAGTTCAATTTTGTTTTTGTTATTATTTAATATTAGTATTTATAGCGGATGCTATTTTTCACAAAAGCTAAATTGATATTTCAATTTAGTTTTGAAGTATGTGCATGAAAAATCGCTGACATTTTTTTAATATATACAAAACTTTTTCCCGAGAGTAGCACGTATTGGCTTTTAGCAGGGAATTAGAAAATGCACGAGCACGTTGGCATAAATTCCGCCTGATCCTTTTTAAAAATATTTAATATAATTTAATATGCTAAAAATATTTAATTAAGTTAAAAATATACTTTGCCCGCTTTGCCGGAATATTTTTAATGCTATTAAAACACTTTTATAATTTAAATGTATAACAACTAGAAAATTGGATAAATTCTAATTTAGTTATTTCTGCAGTGTGCGGATTTAAAGTGTCTTTAAGATTGCAAGTAAATATGTTTTAAAGTTAATTTTGCAAACAAAGTTTTTCCTGCTTAAGTTGTTTAAAGGCTTTCGTATTTAAGTTAGAAAATCAAAGCTTCTTTGCCGTTAAAGTCACTACGTTGGTTGTGTTTATAAATTATATTAATAAATATAGTTTGTATGACTTTACTGTAATTATCTTATTGAATGCGAGGCTTTCCCACTTACAACACGCCAGGGTAAATTACACCAAACAAAACTACTTAAAACTTGTGTAATTATAACAAAAGTACTGCAATTTACCTGTAAGCCTATGAACCGTCCTACAGGCGTAGTTTTTATAACCGTCAGCCGGGCCGGCATTGCTGATATACAAATCACCATTTGCAAGCACCACGTACTTGCCTCCTATATCTGTATTAGGATAAATGTTGATGGCGGCGTCTTGTACCCAGGAAGTGACCATCACGTAATCCGCCATGTAACTCGGTATTTTACATTTCAGCACTGCAGTATTCCCAGCTATAACATACTCGTCGTGCACTTGGATATCGTACTTCTGCTTTACAACTGCAATAAAAATATGAAATAAATTAGCACTTTAATTTCCTGCAATCCCAGCGAAGCATATCTTAATATTCATTTTATAACCTCAATTTATCTGAAACTGCGATCAGATCCTTACTAAATATTTTAATACGAGCTGGTGAAATACGGTAATTGTACCCTGTAAATATTTGCAGATATATCAAATTATCATCCCATTAAGGAGAACGATAAAAACAATATGGATCAGGTGCGAACGTGTATGGGGAAGTAATAAAAGCCATTAAAGAGTGGATTGTTCGGGGGGAGAAATGGGCGAGGAAGTACGCTTCGCTTTATCGACGAATGAAATTATTAAACGTGTAATGCGAATGCATATTCCTGCATTAAGAATGGAATAAATATTAATTTTGCTAATGCTTCATTTAAAATTTAATTATTCTCTGTTTGGTTTCGTTGTTATTACACACAACGTTGGCAACAGAATATTGTTTTAATGTGAATTATAATTATTCTTATTATTTGTGTTAAGTACATGTATAATTATTACAAATTAAACAAATTATTATGCTATTATTTGTAATTACTTTAAATACAAACAAAATTAAGTACTACAAACTTTCTGTAAAGTGTAATCAATTAACAATTAATTCAATAACCAATATAAAATCGTTTCATTGATCAGTAACTTTGTTTTGTTAATGATCTATGAAAATATTAATATGAATGGAAAAATTATAGTATAATTTAAAAAATTGAACATACTTTAACTCAAAGCAAGATTAATTTATATAATTGATTTTAAACCTTATTACCACATAATTTTCAACTTTCTTGATACTAGTCGCCTGCGGGGTTTATTTAGTTTTCAAGATATAAAATGTTAAATAACGTTAAGTGGTGTATTTAGAGAAATTTTGTACAATTACGCATTAAATAAAAAAAATTATGAAATGTTTAAAAATATTGTGAAATGTGTTTTTAGAAAATGTACAAATTTTATAAGTTTGGTATATATATGTAGATTATTAAATAGTGTCAAAAATATTTTAAAAAATGCAATATGTTATTTATTAAATTGTAACATTTATTATTTAATTGTAACATTTTATGAATTTTGAAAAAAAGTTAGAAACCATATATCAAAAAAAGTAATTAAATGTTGTAACAAATGTTGCAAAATGACATATCATATTTTACCATGGTCTTGTGGTGAAATGTGCAAACTTTTCTAAAATGATCAAAAAATTTCAACTTAGGAAAAATAGATAAGAAATAAAATTATAAAAAGAATTAGAAAATGAATAAATTATGCAAAGAAAAAAATGTTTCATATAAGACGTTTTCAAGGGATATACAATTACCATAGTAGAAAAAATAATGAAAAAGAAAAAGATTAAAGAAAATTTTATTTACGTAGCAATAAGAAAGATAGATGCGATAACTTTAAACTTATAAGATTATTACCTTATTAAAAAGTTAAAAAGTTTTAAAGTTAATATTAATACAAATTGTCAGTCAGTATTTTTATTATATTATAAATCTTCTAACTATTGCGTTATCCAAGGCTTAAATCAGTTTACTTATTGCATCAACTCTTACTGCAGCACCAAATCACAACTTTGATTTAAATAAAGTTGTAATTTTAAAAAAAATATTAATATCTTTAGATATAAATTAATTTTCTTTCTAAATTTACGCCTACAATTCTTTTATTTAGAATTAAAGCTCTTAAGAATTTGCTAAAATTATGAACACCTTAAACCAAATTTTCACCAAAAATTTTAATATTTTTGACAGTTTCATTATTATTACTTTAAAATTTTTAAAGACTTTTACTTGACGATTCGTCCAAGTTCCGTAATGATCTCATAATTCTATTGCTCAAGGGTATTCATGCGTTCTGTCATTACGAATGAATTACCTGATATATTTAAACTAACTTACTTGTAACTATACTAACAGAAAAAATAATTAGATATTTAATCCTAATATTATATTGCAACCATTCTTTAATAAATAGTTTTCTTGTTTACGTTTGGGAAGCCTTTTCTTGCCATAGATATAATAAGAAAGTATAAATCACATTTCTTAAGCTTTTTGCTTTCTTCAACATAAAATGACTCAGTTATGGTCATTATGGTCATGGTCAGTTATTGTTCGTATCCTGCCAATTAACTAAATTTAGTCGCACCTGTGTAGGTATTTATTCGGAATTATCTCAAGTGCAACTGGTTTAAACTTAATAAATAAAACAACTTTTTATTTATCTTATCAAAGGAAATTACTTATTAAACCCGACTAGTTTCATCCAATATATCATCCATAAACGATGATGACCAGGTAAAATAACTAGAAAATGCTGTTAGACCCAAGACTAAATTATTTGAAAAAAGCGTAAAAAGAAACTTGACCCAGTGAATGGTTCGGGTCTCAAGACTTTAATCGGAACGGTAAAGTCTGTGGTATTGAATCGCCACAGACTAAAACTCGCACTCTCTACTAACATAAAAGAAACAACTGCGGTGCAAACCTCAAGACTTGATTTACTAGAGACAAAACCGTGCGTTTGGACAAAAACTGAAATCTAACCTGTAGACTTTCCCAAAACTGTGGAATTTGGCATCGGCGAAAGTTTACGGGTTTTTAATAAAATACCGCATGCGGTATAAACAAGACAATTCAAAACTAAGCCCCCTGGACGTAATAATAAAAAACGTGCTATGTGCCGTGCAATGATATAATATATGCAATTAGGCAAACCCACAAATTGCCGTAAATTAGTGAAAAATTGGTTGCTTCATAACAATAAATTTGGTCATATATCGTTGTTAAGAGAAATTGAGCGAGATAACTTTGAAAATTATTTGAGGATGGTTAAAAAGACATTCAATCTATTACTGAGTTTGGCAAGAACTTTATGAAATAATGCCGTGATCAGAGAAGCAATCATTCCAAAGGAACGATTGATTGCTACACTCTACCTCTCTTGCTACCGACAGATCATACGAGGATCTAAAGTTTTTTGTAAGAATATGCGATACAGAACTATCCGTGTGTAAGCTACAACCGCTTACTAGCAATGTGAAAGTTCCTTTGTCATCAACTTTCTACAATTATTGAAGATGTCCATATCTTTTCTTATGCTGACGATCTCACCATCCTTGTAACCAGGAATTTTAAAGCAACAGTATTTAACCTTTTGCAGATTTTACTAAACACCGTATAAAGGTGGTGTATTAAAAAAGGACTAAGCAAAATGTCGACCGCAAAATTTTGTCAAAAAGTGGGGGTTAATATCCAACTTCTTGATGGCACTATAATTGGGCGGGTGGGTGAGTTACATAAATTCAAAATATTGTTAAAGGCAATTGAACATTAATTAAAAACTGTTTTTACCAATAATTTGAATTTATGTGACTCACCCATCCAGCTATTGTGTCATTAATAGATTGGATAAAATTACCAAGCTGCTGCGATTGATATAGCTATAACATTTTAGAAAAGAAGTGTCAATTGTCAAATAATACTAAAAAGTGGGGTTAATATCCAACTTCTTG
>JARJEC010018817.1:0-12093 GCA_030264575.1 Tachinus sp. AB-2021
TACAATATACACAAGTTAGCAGGGAAGGTAGTGTGTCATCTTAATCGTTTTGATTGAAGATAGGCAGGCACTGATAGCTGAATTGAAGCACTTGTTTTGCATTACCTGCAATTTATTCAGGTTCGCTTTACCTACGCAGCACCAGATTGGAGCTGCGTAAGTTAAAGCAGGTCTGATCATTGTTTTATAAAGATGAATTTTGGTGTCTGCCGAAAGAACGCTATTTTTATTTATTATACTTCCAGATACTTGACGTGCTGCTTCGTCGGTATAGTATCTTTTTTCAAATTTCGTGGGTGCAAAAGTTTTAATATTTGTGAATTTAAGTGTGAAGGTAATGCGTTCTGATTTTTTTGCATTAATGTTGATTTTTCATAGTTTGAAAAAATTTCAACTGCTCTACCAATTGAGCTACGGAGGTATCTCAATTGGCATTGGTTTTATATTCTACAGCCACGTCAAAGTCAATTTTCTGAAATATCCATTACATGATATGCGTACACACACATACACTTATGTGTATTGTTAGCATAGACTAGACATAAGCTATTTTTCTTTTGTTTTTTTGTTTTTTGTTTTTACTTTTTGACGTATTATTTTAGATGGACTTTATTTGGAACTGAACAACTCATTTATAATATTAATTTTTCTAATTACACACTAACTGGATTTTAAATAGCAAGTCAGCAGTAGCAATGTTATTGGCATTTGAGTACCAACAGTAAAATTGATGTGTGGAGGAAACCTGTAGATTATAGTAACCTACGGGTTGAAACGAACACAAAACTTTTAAGTAAATGAATATAAATGAAATCATTCCAATTAGAGGAGCGCCACATCTAATCAAAATGTATACAAAATATAAATCTTTACACTGACAACGTCCAGTTGCGTTTACTTGTAGATAGATAGTTTTGCAGATGTACCTATCTTCAAATTAAAAAAAGACTTACAATGACATGAAGCTTTAGCTGCGTAAAATTAAACGCGTAATAAACTGGAAGCATTTACTTGTAAAATTTCACAGATTTTAAGGTCAGAGGATAAGAAAGCGCTTAGTTGTGTAAGTAGTTACACTACCTAAAGACATTCGTATCAAAGACGTCCAACTGCAAACAAATTTATTGTAATTATTTGCGTCGGAAAGAAAAAATAAAACAAAATCAAAGAGTTTGAGAATAAAACCTCGATATGCGCTACTTATTTGATGTTTTCCCTAAACTACTAAATCATGTATAAATTTAAAAGAGTAATTTAGTAAAGTAAAGTCCAGCTATAACCAACTTAAACGAATCCAAAAGATATTTAAAATAGTGCGTGCTAAAGACCATTAACATAAACTTGAAACTGAAATTGTATAAGTTGAAAAGATAAGATAAGACACAATTTCAAATTAATTGAGTTCAAGCGACTTATGGTTAAGTAACTTGATTAATGAGAACAAGCCTTAATGGTTGGAAAGATACAGTGCTTGAAATCAAATGACTTTTTAGGCGGCTATATCTGAAACTCAATGTTTCTGCCCGCACTTGGATCCAGAAAATTGGCGTTTGCGATTATTGTAAACACTTTCTGGTCGCATTTATTTTGCTGTACAAAATTGTCACTGCGACTGTCACTATCTTTACAAATGCAAGTTTATAAAATATAAATTGTATTTGTAAAATCAAATGATTTTGTACACTTAAAGTATATGTTATGTATAAATTAATTACATGTAAAACTGCAACCGCCTAAAAAATGGTGTGTTTATCATCTCCAAAGTACTATTTCTTGTCCTCGCCACTCTCGCTACGCTCGCAACTCTCAGACTCATCCAGCAAAGTAGCACTTTCTGGCCATAATCAACAAATAACTATTTTGATATGTAAGAAGCATACAATTGACTAGTAACTTATTTTATAAAAAAAATATTTGTTTGACAATTCCTACAAATTTTTATCATCAATAAGTAAGTTTTTATTATATACTGCTCAACGAATGTACTGAACCAATATTATATTAATCACAATTATTTACGCCAAACAACATTCGCAGAGTTCCATGCTCTAAAACTTTTATTTAGATTATTTTTGTCTAAAATAATTAGTTAAGCAAGAAAATGTGAAAGAATGATTTTAAAATTCATAAGTTTGGTAGGTCACCACCTAGTATAACATTTTTTTAATACTAAAATTCACAAGGTGTAAAGATCAGCAACAGTCAAATATTTCAAACACAAAACGTTTTTGGAAAATCTGATTCAAACGAAAGTGTGGTGTTTTGAGGAAGACGTCCGATCCTATAAAATTTTCTTCGCCCCCATCGAAAACGGTACGGTAGGTGGCATTATCGACTATCACGTAACGAGAAAAGTGTTAAATACAAGAGTTGCGTGTTTTTTATTTAAAGGTAACCCCAAAAAAATTACTTTAATATTTAACACTTTTCTCGTTGCGTGATAGTTGGCACTGTAATCAAAAAACCGTGCTATCTATTATGCAACAAGAAAAGTGTTTCATACAAAGTCATGTTTTTGGTAGAATCCAAATCTGCAATAACAAATTAGGGTTCCTATTTAACCATCCGATTGGTAATAGCCTCGAGAGCGATAAACTAGGTACAAGATCCCTAGGGACCTATACAAATAATACTCGTATGACGTGGATTAGTAGTATACAGATGTATGCAATTAGTAAATAAGTGACTAATTAATTTATTTATTTTACGTTTTATACTTTTTATGGGCGAATATGTATGTATGCAATAAGAAAATATAAATTTTATTCTGTTTTATCTATTACCTAGTTTATATCGACAAAGCCGAGAGGATGGAAACTCAATAAGATCGACTGATTGAATCCACGTTTGCTTCCACATGTGTTTATATCACAATTAGTTCAAACAAGATCAGCTGGATCCGCAATGATTATAGGATTGAAATTAACGTAAGAAAAGAGATAGATATAGTAAGTCTATCTCTGTTAGCCTCATGTTGGCCTGCCATCTTTGCCAAAACGCAGTTAACTTCAGTTTTATTTATTAAATCCGACATTTGTTTCTCTATCGTAAAATGTGAAACTGGATTGATTTCCATCCTATCGAAACTAATCCAATCCGGTAAATTTAGTGGATTGACACAATCGTAATTTCCAGATTGTATGATTTTATCCGCATTTTCGAGCGGATGCAAATGCTCAATATAAACGAGATATATATTAATAGTGAAGGAGCCGCTTGGCAAATCGCACTATCAATTAGTCGGCGTAAGTATTCTCTCATTTATATCCTATATTGTATTATTACTGGACCCCGCATTACAATAACTCAATAAACATACAATGTGACGGTTACGCTAATCCGTTAATTGATTATCGTAATGTTAAAAGTTCACTACTTCTCTTTTATTACATACTAGATCTGTAGTTTAAAAATATAAGTTGTTTTAGAATTGATCTGAAACCTGTTATAATTAACTAAGCATGTTATGTTTATGGAATACACGTATCGACATGTTCGTAACGTACGGTAACAAGAAATTATGAACTCATAAGAGTTGTAAAAGTTCCGTATGGACCTCGTCACTAATCGGAGGGTTAAAATTTTAACGTAGCTCTCCTATTTGGGGATGAAAGTGAAAAAAAATTGGTAGATTAAAATGTCTCCCTTAATACCATTAGCCTTTTGTTTAAAACTTTTTTTCCAAAAAAAATTTGAAATATTTGACCATTCCCCTATTTTACGAACACTCTGTATACTAATATTTTAGGTAATAATAATCGTATAAAAATAACTTAACTAAGTACTTATTCAATTAATATTTTGTTGAGTAGTATATAAGGCTTGTCTGACACAAATCTAAAACACGCGTTTGCAGACAATTCGGATATTTCAAATTTCACATTTGCCGACAGAATGCGCTTGCTCGCGTACTTAGTGTCAGACAGAAATACCAGAGTTACTTTAAAATTTCGAATATAAATCGGCGCGCGCAATTATTGATCTAAATTTAGTAGGTCAGTCTCGTGTCAGATAGATCTAACCAAATAAAAAAAATACTTTTGAAGGAAAGTTTTTTTTTCTTTTAAATATAAACCTATCTGCAAAATTAACGCCATGTCGTCTTTTTGTACTTATTTTGCTCTAACATGTAATGCAGCAACTAAAACCACAACATAATATTAATTTATTTCATTTTCAATTAAGAATATCTTATGTTCTTTTCATTTATTTGTATTTTATTGATTATATAACGTAGCACTATATATATATATATATATATATATATATATATATATATATCAACAATAACATGAGGATGTTATAAAACTAAAATATAATTTAAATGCAAACTAGGTTAAATAAAACATAAATTATTACATAAACATAAAATCGTTACACTAATATATTTTCATTTACTTATTATATCTGTATAATATGTAATTATCATTTCAAATTAATATTTAGCTAAAATAATAAAATATAGTATGAAAGCAATCGATCTACAAATTATATGGTAATTAAGCTTTAAAAAAAAATAAAACAAGCGGCGAGACGAGATCTCGGCATTGAGAAATAGTTTTCCAGTGTAAAAACTTTTTAATATTGAAAGGAAGCTTGCGGTCGGAATGGACCGACCGGGAGATGAAATATATAAGAACGAATTTCATTACGCCAACATTATATTACCTCGAATTTTTATGGGCTAATAGAGAATTTATCGATTCCGGACGGTCGGATATTATTATTTTTCACTTTGGCACATTATCCAAAAGAATATCGGCGCCGTACTATATTAAAATATCTATAAACGCACTAAAATGACACAATTTTTAACATTGATTAATAATTGCAAAGGTATAAATCGTTAATTTTGGTTATTAATTGGGTAAATAATTAACATACGCATGTTGTCCATAATTAATAAGGCTGAAATATATTCGCTCAATCGCATAATTCTCAATTTGAATATGTTTAGTTGTACCGTTTGACTCTAGCAAGAGTTTAAAATTAATAGGTGAACATAAAGTGTTTCGTTCAAGCAGAATATAAAAAATAATTAAAATTGTTACAATAATAATAAAAATTGATTAAAAATGTTAGAATAAAATTTATAACACAACAATGACAGAAAGACACTTTGACATTATAAGTTTTGTAAACTGACTCCTCAATCAAACAAATTGAATAAATACAACACACAACATAATTTGAGACAACAATCAACAATAAATGGGATCAATCACATCAAACTAATTGCTTTACAAAAACATAAAGAAGAGTATTTCTAAAAAGGTTTTCAAAAATTATGTAACCGTAACTGTTGTAAAAGGTGACCCGAGCCATAGAGAAGACTTCTATTTTATTATTTTGAAGCTAAAGAAATATGAAATTTATACAAATAAATATATAAATATATATATACATACCCTATCTTTGAATGTTAAACTTTTAGATATATAAAAATTAGATAAAATAACTTTTATTAGCAAATAGTCATTTTAAAGATTCTTGAGAACAAATCTTATTTTAGTCCTTAGATAAAATAAATTTTAAAAGTGGCGTCCTCATATAAAGAGAACATTATGTAACATCATAAAATTGCTCCTTTTCTTTCTCTTTCTCATCTGTCGTGAGGGCATCTACTTGAATTATATTATTAAGTATTCCTTCTCCTGTTTTTGCTCTTATACTACTCTGAGTTGAGATCCACTGATTTGTATAGAAATGGTACGCGCTCATCCTACTTTAAAAGCGGTCGGGCGTATTAGAAAGAGCGCGGGTGCATACGATGTATCCTTATCCTCATTTACTCGTTACGCTATTTAATTAAAAAAATAGTTATACTGAGCACTCCTGTTTGACATAGTACGTCAGATCGCAAGGTATATTACGATACTATTCAAGATTATAAGTTTAAATAGACATTCCTTAATAATTTTTTTGTTCAGAATTCGTTTTGCTTTCAAAATATGTTAGCATATATAGTGCCCCATTTAAGCAAATATTAATTTGGTTAATATCTCATAAACTAGTTATTCAATTGTTTTTCTGTTTTAATCATTAAAATCTGGAATAAAAATACTACTAATTGGCTAATTTAAAAAATGTATAAAAATAACAAAGTTAACAATGGTCAACTGATATGTTGGAACACCCTGTATAGTTTGCTATAAATACCAGCATCAATTTAAATACGGTCCCAGAAGCTCAAAACAATTTCTAAATAGGTATATCAATTTTTGTTATATTTAAGGATTTACGCATGCGCGTGTGAACGGACGCTTGTGTCGGATTTCGCTGCGTTTAGTTATTGTGCACTAAATACACGTTTTACACCAAACGCACTTTAACCATACGAAAATAGATAATATTTATTTTAACACCATTTACACCAAAACAAGTTCTTATGTTATGGAGTAGGGTGCACATAAATCGACGACATGTGAATATTACATTGCAAAATACTCCACCTAATAGTCTAGAGGCAGCGAAGATTGCCTAGTTGTATATTTTACATTCGAGACCGAGAGAATAATACAAAAATGTATAGAAAGTTTTTATTAGTTAGTGCAATCAAAATAAAGTAAAAAAGATATTTAAAAACATTTTCTCTGTATCTTTTGCACAGAAATACGAACATTCGATATTTTGGTCATACTAATCCAAGTTTAAAGCAACTATAGCCATAAAAAATAACATCCCTATTAATATGTTTAGTAAATTGATTGTCTTCATAAAACAAAAATATGCAATGATAATTATAATAAAATTATTAGCCGAGCAAGTGGCTAGTGTGTTGACTACTGTTCAAGGGGTCCCAGGTTTGATTCCTGAGCAGTCCTTACTTAAAGGGTCTACTTTTTCAGGTTAAAAATAGTCGTATTGAGCAAACCTTCTTTCGAATAAAGACGGTAGGTCCCGTGTACTGCTTGGATGTTGCGTGCACGTAATAGAACCGAATAATTCAAGTTGGAATTCCTTAATTAGCAGCAAAATTTCTAGATATGATTAACATCAAGTGTCGATGATTAGTCCAGAGATGACAGAAATAGGCCAATATCGAAAAACTATACATAACTGTAACATTCTCAACCGGTGCGTGGATGACCAATGTAAATGAAATGGGATGTTCATTATGAAACGATTTTAGTGGTAGCCAAGGTTGCCATTACGTTATCACATTTGGGTGATGTTCATATACTATTTTGTACTAAAATATTTAATTGGACAACTAGATATTATATTTGGTAATATATACTGATTGTTGGCGTTAAAATTTTCTATAAATCATAGGTTTTTAAAGTTTTTTTAATCAGATTTACTTAATTTTTGGCAGTTTCCTGCAAATATTTCAACAGTGCAATCTGTTTTGTCAGCTGCCAAATTCTATAAATTAATATAAATATTATAATAAATAATATTAATGATAAAAAAAAATATTCATATTTTTTCTGTAGATTAAAAATTGTTTGACACACAATGTTTTTTTTTTGCGCCTAGAGCACTCGCTATCGCTCGTACCTTAAACTCGCAATTCGTGCAAAAAACTCACATTCACACGCTTGCATCATAAATAGTTATATTAATATTATTATTTATAGAAATATTTAGATAATATAATTATTGTATAGTTTCACGTTGAGGTTCTATTTTTTTGATTTAATACTCTTCATTCAACTATATGTCGCCTAAATCTATAATACAAACACTTCAACAATTTAATTTAAAATAATTCAACGTGTTCATATATTATTACAATGTTACTAGGATACAAAAGTATACATGGTCATTTATAATAGGTGTAAAAAACTTCGCCAATTTATTTGTGACGTAATTTTAAGATAAACATGTAATATTAATATAAATCGTATATATACAGAGTATTATTAAAAATCGTCCCAAGCTATAACTTCTGCTATTTTGAATAATAAAGCAATATTTAATCAAAGTTATTTTATTACTTAATTGTTATATACTCCAAGAAACATTCTGACAATCCGGCTTCCGGGTTAACCGGAAGTAATATCAACTTTGTTATGTAAAATGAAATAATTTGTTGTATATTTTATAATATTTGAAATGCCTTTATATTTCTTTCAAAAAGTTATTCAGAAAAATATGTCTAAAGTTAATATCGCAGTCAAATATTCAAAAGGGTCACCTCAAATATTGACTTTAGGCATGCACATAACTCTGATTAACTATAACAAAGTTGACGTTACTTCCGGTTAAACCAAAAACAGGATTGTTAAAATATTTCTTCTGAAAATAAATAACTATTAAATAATAAAGGGGCATTGGTTAAGAATATATTGCTTTATCATTTAAAATAATTAAATCTTTAAGAACAATAAATGTTTATATAACATACAGAAAGAATGTAATCGCATTTGTTATATTAACTCTAATATTATATTAAATTGGTGTCGTCACTTTACAAGCAGTGGAATTTGGTTATCTAAAATGGGCAAATCAAACTGCTATATCACTACCCCTTACAGTTCTTAATCTTAACTCTATAATAATCATAACACAGTTCGAGCAAGTGCAGAAGATCTCGAAGAAGAAGTAAATGTAGCCAAAACAGGTCATAATAAAATAATTTCACATCGTATGAACAAAATAGTCAAAATATCACCACTCTATTGACTGCTAGAGAGCCAAACGAGGAACATTGTTTACGGAACACTCTCATCAAACGAGTCTTGGACAATGTAAATTCATATTCTACTTAAATACTCAAAGTTATTTGTCACATCGATCAGAAATATTGAAATTAAAAAAACTAACAGAAGATGAAAACCCAGTAATACATTTTTAGTCTCAACCAGAATAACATCTTAGATTTGGAAATTAATATTAATAATTATAGTTGCTAAGGTGCGACAGTAAAAGCAGACATACTGGAATGACACATATTTTTCATAAGAATAATGTTAAACATAATGTTAGTAATACTTCAATTATAAATGTAATTAAAAATTATTGGGTAATTAATCTTAAAATTAAGATAGAGGGTAGCAATTACATTACAATTTTAGTCTATCATTCGCGTAATGACAAACACGACGACTTTATTGATAATATTGAAAACCTATTAGATTCGTTAAGTAGTACAAATGCTAAAGTAGTTGTTATAGGAGACTTTAACATCAATTGGTTAAATAATTCGAATTGTCATACTTGAAAAATAAGGAATGTAATTAATAGCTCTGTCATGAGAAAATTAATAAACACTCCAACGAGAATAACACAATCTTCTTCCACAATTGACTTAGTTATAATAAATCTAAATCTAATAATATAAAGACATTAAAATATAGAACTATATATAAGCAACAAAACTAACGAGTTCTTGGAATGTAACTTGTAGATATATTTAAAAGTTAATAAAATTGATCAAAACAGTAGGGCACAAACAACTCTTGCAGTACTCCAAAGAGAATAAATAACTATCTATGCGCACGGCAATCGGAATTTCGGAAATCACATTCATGTGAATCCGCATTACAATTAGTAACTGACTGAAAAAAAGAACTTATAGCTGTAATAAATTTATAGTAGCAGTTTTTTTAGATTTTAAGCGAGCATTTGAGACAATAAAATTAGCAGATATTTTAATTAAGATATTGATTCAATATGGTATAAATGGTATGGCTCTTGTAAGGCTGATAGATTATCTCAACAATTAATATCACGTAACGAAATATAATAATGAACTATCAACGGAACTAGAAAATGAGTACAGTGTGGCAAAATTTGGACGTCGCTATAGGCTATCTCGGAAACTAGAAATGCTAGAAGAATTCTCATAAGGTTGTCTCGAGCTAATTTTCTAAGATAAGTTTAATGGTTAGATTTTTCTATAATTTTTAGTTTCCCAAGAAAACGTGATTTTTTGGAAATTGGCCTTTTCCTATTATGGCTTCTATTTGGTTTATTTCTTAAGTTATAAAAACGAAACTAACACATCTTAGGTACATTTTTTTACGTAGAATCCAGTGGCGTAGTCAGTATTTTTTTTCGACTTAACATTTTTGAGATATTTGATCAATTTTTTTTTCAAATGGAAACTATAGTACGCTATATTTTTATAAAATGTAGAATTTTATCCTGATTTCAACGATATATAGTTTATTGAGTTTGCAAAACACAAAAAAAGAAAATTATGATAAGTTAATCTTAAAAATAAATAATAATGTAATAGAATGAGTAAATATTTAGAAATAGTAATTCACAATAAACTAAATTTTCACAAACAAATGTTTTTAAGAAGTTGCTAACAAACAGTAGGGTATAACTAGATATGTACATGTGCAAATATTTTTGTAATGATTATTATAGTATTACATTTATTAATGTTTTTTATATATGTATGTATTATGTGTGTTCTCTTTATATATGTATGTAGCAATTTGCTAAATAAACATTATTATTATAGCTTAGAACAAATTTTCAATATATATATATATATATATATATATATATATGAAATTTTTATTTTAAAATTAAGTCTCAAATAAAGTGACGAAATTTTTTTATTAATCATATATTAATTAATATTTAAAATGCAATATGCAATAATATAAATATATGTGTAATTATGTAACTTATTATCAAAGATCTTCAATCGGCTAATGTTTATGAAATAATTTATTACGCATTACCCACGGGGTTATCCATTTATGATTGATGAATAAGATACAACTATATTTCTTTGTATTTATTTATTGAATGTCATCTATCATTTATGATGTCAATAACCAATTTTTAATATGTATTGAAAGTTGCTTTAAAATCAATAAATATAAAGTTTTAACGGTTTTAAACAGGGTCTCTAACGAAACTAGAACCAGAACAAAAACTGGAACAAACCACCCTATTTTGTTAAAACCCAAACCGAAAGCAAATCGTATATTAAAAACTAACAAACATATTTTTCCATACAAAGCCACAAATTTAAGGAGGCGAACACATCAGGCTGCAGCCGACTTGCCAAATTTTGGCTATAGTGCACACACACGTAGCGCTTCAATGCGATGCGGAAATCACTAAGGTGCACATTTAACTGTTGCCTCTTGTAGCAACTTGGAATTGCATCATTGATATGTATACATATAATCTGCCAATTGTATTGGCAGGCGATTTTAATTGTAACATGCTCGAATTATCTAATAAGAGAAATGAATTACTCGATCTACTAGCAACTTTTAACCTAGATCAATACATTTATGAACCGACAAGATATTATAATTGCAAGAGTACCTGCATTGACAATATTTATAGTAACTATGATAATTTAGTAAAAGCCAGCGTCTTAAAATCTAGTCACATATCTGTCCACGAAGCCCAATTAGCTAATTTTGTGCTAATTCTAGTCTTAGTAGAAATACTCAAAGATCTATAAGAAACTTCTGTGATTTTAATGTATATAGCTTTAAAAGTAACATTTTAAATACTGATTGGTTCTTTATATATCAAGAAATGGATATGAACAAGTTATATAATAAATTCATGGATACCATATTAAATATTTTTAATAAAGCTTTTCCAACCAAAATTAAACTTGCAAATTGAACAGAAAGCCAATATTTTCCAAAATCACCTGAAACAATCAAATTAAAAAATGAAAATCAAAAATAAATTAAAATAAACAATTAAATCATCTATAATCATATATCGTAAACTATATACCAATTGATTATTGATAAACTGAATTATAATAAATCCAAAATGTTAAAGCTAAAAATAGCACAAAGGAATTGTGGCAAATAGTTAATAGATAATGTAATCGAAATATAACATCCATCAGTAGTCAAAACTTATGTGCAGATGATCTTAATACATACTTTTGTAATGTTGCAAAAGATGATATGAAAAAAATGAAAAAAAGTAAATACGATCCAATTACATTATTAAAACAAACAAATTTAAATAATTCCGCTTCTTCGATGATAATGAATTTGACGACATGCGAAGAAATAATTAATATCACCAACAAACTTAAATCTGGCAATGCAAAAGACATGTATAACTCTTATAAAACAAATCATACCATTCATCGCAGAACTTATGCCGGGAATAAAACAGCGATTGAATATATACGACATA
>JARJEC010018858.1:0-17824 GCA_030264575.1 Tachinus sp. AB-2021
GACCAAGAGCAGACAAAAGAAGTCGAGGTAGCCCACCAACACGATGGACGGACGACATGAAGCGATTCGCGGGAAACTGGATGAACGTAGCCCAGACCAGGAATACATGGAGAAATTTAGAAGAGGCCTATGTCCTGCAGTGGACACAAATGGCTGTGTGATGATGATGTGATGATATAAAGTTATTTTGAGAAAAAATGTCCATTAACGCAAAAAAACAAGTGCCCAAGGCACCTGGTTTTGAGAGCGCCCCCCAAAATATTAAGGGGTCTACAAATATAATTTGCCTAGAAGCCCCGATTGTCCGTAATCCGCCACTGGTTATTTTTATAAGAAGGTATCAAAGACGTTGAAGGAGTGTATAAAAAAGGGCAGCCCATTTTTTAATCATTTGATGATGAATTCCATAAACATAAATAACTCAACATCGAGGTCTTCCAATCTTCCATAGGACTAAGAAGTATCTTATTATATACGTCGAGATAACTCTACAAACTGCACAAATAAAATCCTTTCCCGAAATTCCGAAATTAAAACAGGGACAATAAAGGCGTTGCACAAATGCGTTTTTAAACGCTTGCATAATAAGGGTTTCTATAAAATTCACTGACATATAAACATTTTATAATGTTTAAAGCTATAATAATGGAGTCGGTTCCGCTCGATGCAAAAAAAGTATGGAGTGTGTGACCTTCATTTTTGATGACTTCTTTGAAAACTTCCGCAATAGATCAAATTTAAAGCGGTTGGCAATCCCTACCTTGAAATTTTGACGTTCTGATCGAGAAATCGGTACCGATGGATATGTATGAAAATTTGGTAATACCAACAGTAGTAGTGAATGACCAATATGTAGAGGTAAAACAAATTTACTTAAAGAATATTAGTATATTTTTTAATCACGGTTAAATATCACTACCATTGTTAATTTTAATTTAAAGCCAGAAAAGTTATAATCAATCAGCAACTTTACTTCGGGGGCGCAATTCAAATAAATATGCACAGTGAGGCAGACAAACGAAATAATACCATTATTTAGCATGTTGCTATTTATATGTAAAAGCCAGTTTATCCGCGGCGACGTATATGTTATAACGCAACTGTTATGGCGATGCCCAAGGAATATGACTTAGGTTATTAATAAAAATCAAAATACAAAAAATAAATTGAAAGAAATCATACATTTTTATCGTATATTTACAATCATTGTATGATTTGCAACACTTCAAAAACGTTTGGCCGTGAAATATTGGAATAAGTTTGAGAAATATGTAACACAAATTGGCATTACAGTTTTTTATTTAACATTATATTTTGATAAACTTCACAATTATTTCGTTATTATACATATCACAATGTCAAAAATAGAAATAATTTATCGTTATTAAATTTTGAGAAATTTATGTTTATTTTTTTATAGAACAATTTGGCGCCCTTAATAAATGGTATTGAAAATTATTAAATACAAAATTTGATTATATATAGTGAACGTCGGAATGTTTTAATTGATATAGATGGTCAATATACACCAAAGTGGCCAAAACATTTGCTGCAGTCGTTAAATTTGCCAAGACGTCAATACTTGGATGCCAACTGTTGCAAGATCTACGACAAGGTTCTAAAAATGAAAGTTTGGTATCTTCAGAACACCAAGGCAACAAATCAACTGCGACTGAAAGAAGCAAAAAGGGCTTTTGAATCGGGAAGTTTTTTGGACAAAATTGTGATACAATACATCACAAAACTTTATTTGTTCAAAATATTAATTAAATCTTTTTGTTTTGTATCAGGTTCAAGTCGTCTTTATTTGGTTTCATTTCTATATATGTTCGAGTTAATAACATTTTTGCAGAGAATTCATTTGTTTGTTGTAACATAGTAAAACTACATCACTGCAAAAATGTTTATATTTAATATCCAAACTAATAATTATTTCATGTTTCAGATGTAACAACTGCAGAAGTTTATTTTTACAAGGAGTTTTTCTATTGCACATGTAGGACATGCCCATATAATATTTATTTAGTATTGAATAATACATTTCTCACAGTTTAAATGTAATAAATGAAAACATTTATTTAAAATAGTATTAAATTTAAATAAACTTTTTTACGCAATGTATTTAGTTTTCTGCAAATTAAAATTTAATATTTTAATTTTATAGTATTTGTATTTTATTTTGCATAATATTAATATAATATTGATTTTGTTTATATATTAAAACAACTTTTTCTAACGTTTTTTATGTATAAAAACAATATCAATACCAACATTAAAAATTAATAATTTAGTATGTTTTGAATATCCCGCCACTCCCTTTTTTAGTTCCGCAGAATAGCCCTTGTAGCGCTCGGATCCAGTCTGAGACGTGTATATGGAATTGTCAGTCTATTTGTATATATTTGTTTATGCATTCAATACAAATATAAATATGATTACCTAGGTTGCCAAAGTCTACATGATTGTCGAGCTATCGAAAAACATAATATCAACACTCTCACTCGCGAACAGCTCGACTATACAATTAAATAAATTAGTCAACAAACAACTCAATTAATATTTAACTTATCCCGTAGACAATGAAAGTGATCTCGTGGAAGTGGTTTAGTGAATAAATCCGCCAACTGTTGTTATGTTGATATATGACGCACGTCGTTTTTTGACATCTCGTGATGCGTTGCATTCTTGGTCAAGAACTCAGCAGCCGTATTGTCTATGTACAATTGTGTCAGTAACTCCTGTTCAAAAGATAGATCTTGGAGCATGTTTCGCCACCAAACAACGTCATATATGCTGCCACATACTTGGCATATGTAGTGCTGTCCGTCACGATTGTTTGCTTCTTCGACTTCCATCTAACAATTCATTACGAGACAAACGCCACTAATCGCCTTGCGATCATCAACATCAGCTGCGTGGTCGGCGTCAGAATAATCAACTAACTGACATGCTTCTCCCACTGGTCCATACACGAGACATTGAAAGCGAGACTCGGAAAATGTGTCCAAGTACTGCGAGAGTCTGTTTACCATGTACGCAATATCAGATCGAGCCACTGCCAAATACATTAAAATTCCAACTATTTGCAAATATGGAAAGGCAGCTTTGCCATCAGCTTTGCTCAACTTCAAATTAGACGGCGCCGGCGTTGCCACGAAATTACATTTGGATAATACAAAGCGTTCTAATACAACAAGTGCGAAGCCAGCTCGATGCAGTTTGATTGATCTCAGCGCCCGGCCGCTTTCAATTTCAACTCCCAGCACGCCACCCTGTCTTTGATTTTGAATTCCGTTGCCAACACACAGAGAAACTTTCTGCAGTTAATATTACTGCGATCAACAACATGACCATTGGCGATATAGAGAAGGAAGTACATGTCATTACCGCGCGTGTGTTAAACAGTTATCCGTTTGCTAGCGTAACAAACTATAACTTTTGATAATCTCGTCGATGCGTTTGTTCCACTGCAACGGCGCTTATCGAAGAGCATATAACGCCTTACTCAATTTCCACACACAATCAGTGGCTGCTCCATACAAATAGATTTGTCTAACTTGCCATATACAAAAGCAGTGGTCACATCAGACTGGTTGACTTCCATGTCATGGAGTGCAGTAATTGATAGCACACAACGAATATTGTCAGATCGAGGGACATATGTTTCAATAGAATCAACAGCATATTTCTGAGCAAATCCCTTCGCTACCAATCGCGCCTTGTACCGTTCAATACTGCCATCAGCTCGACGTTTGACTGTAAACACCTAACGGCAAGGTAACACGTCACAGCCAACAGGACAGTTTCTTAGATTAAACGTCTAATTCTCAGCTAGCGAATCCAACTAAAATTGTCACGCGTCACGTTCAACAGTGAACGGGATTAAAGGCACCTCAGCTGCTGCCAAGCAATGTACGTCATGCAGTTCCGAATTTATTGGCTTACCATTGTATATACTTGTGTAGTCAACAAGACAAATTTCAGCACTAAGTTGAGTACTCACACTAGCTGGTTCCTTCGACACATTTTCACGTCTTTCACCGCCTTCGAAGGAAGTCGAGAAACGTTAATCACTTCGTTATTAGTTTCGTTTTGAGAATCAATTGTCGACTCGAACACACTATCATCTGCACAGTTATCAAAAAGCCGATCGTTCTCTGAGAACATGTGCACCACCATTTTTGAGCCCAAGTGTTGGTCCTCAATAAAACGCACATTACGCGTAACTTTGTTTGACTTTGTCGCGGGCAACCACATCCGTTATGTGCCGTCTTGACGCTCGTAACCCGCAAACGTCTTTTTTATACTCTTTGGGTCTAGATTATCACTCGTACACTGTTCATCGAGAACTTATCCAGCACAACCATATGCTCGAAGATGAAGCTTTCGAGCAGCCCATAATTTGAAAGGTGTTTTGAATTCAGTTTCTTCAACACCAACTCAACTCGATTTTGGCGCAAATATGCAGGCGCATTTGCACTCTTTGTCGATATTATTTTCAGGAGATGACCAGCAATCAACATTGCTCAAACCATCTGGATGACGGTACGATTTTGCCGCTCGTTGCGCCCGTTTTGCGCTGACAGATATAAAGTTGTATACATGAAAAATGCTGTGGTCGGAGCTTATTTTGTCAAATTCTTTCAACTTCAATTCACGTGCGTTGTCTGAACGCAATTCTTTATTTTTGTGAGCAACCAGCATGGGGTATGGACTCGGATAAGAGATGCGATTTCGTAGGGGTGGGAGAAGTTTTGGTTCGTAAGCTGTTCTATAGCCGTAGAAGCAGTGTAAGCAAAATTTTATATTTGGTCCACAAATTGTGTTTTGCCACAAAGTTAGCACATGCTTAACACATAGCCTCATCTTTCGCAATTAATTTATCAAGTTATTTTACCAGCAATTGAATTTAAACAGTACTTTTCAGAACATAATTTCAATTATTCATATTTAATATTCCAATTAAGTGTAGTGTTCCGGGCTGTTCAGTGCGATATCACATTGACAAAACCAAACTACATAGGTTTCCTGCGGATTCTAAGATAAGCAAATATGTATTTTAATAAATAAAATAATTACAGAATAATTAATATAAATTAATACTTAATACACAACAATACCTAGCAGAAGTACTTGCCTCGTGTAAAGTTTTAACCCGTAACTGCTGTTAGCCGGTCATCTAAATTTATATTTATTGCTTTCAATTTTATAGATACAAATTTGCCCGTCGGTGTAATTTTGCAAGTTTGTTGTCACAGTTGACTTTTTGAAGGGCTGTCGTGTGGTCGTGTTTGAACTTCGCTAATTATCCTTATAAAGTTGCAAACCTGTCAATTGTAACAAGTATATTATAAAAAATCTGGCCTTATAGGTTTCAAAATTAAAATCAAAATTATTATTAGAGCAATTTTGAAGTCTGAAGTTCATATTGCTAATACATTACAGAGTGAGACTGGAAAACTCACAAAAGCCAAAAACTCATTAAGCTTATACGAATAAATTGTAAGCTTTTGATTATTTATGTTTTTTTGAGATTTGTTATGTGAGATTAAATTTTATTTTATTTATATATCTATTTTTTTAATTTCATATGTATTTTTTAATATTATATACTTTAATTGTTCAAGTGGCTCTGCTTTGTATTATACATTTAATCTATATTTTTGTCTTATAACAAGTTGTATTTGATACTAATTTTTGTTTGTTTCAGTCCAATGCACTGTTTATTCATCGATCATCATCACACCGTCATCATCATCATCATCATCACAACTCATTGGTGTAAATTTGAACCGTTTATTTAAAAATGTACATAAAATATTTAAAATGTTTTGCTTATTTGTATAAGTTATATTTGTCTGTTATTTATTATCTTACAAATTAATTGCATCATATATGAATTTAATTATATATAATTTCAAAGTCTATTTATTTTATTATTCCTATATTGAAATAAATGATATTGGTTTAATATATAAAAAATACACTTGCTATTTTTTAAATCTAAAAACAATATTGAAATATGATTTTATTGAATATTATTTAAACTAAAGTATCGCGCATTGCTTCTTCATTGTGCGAAATTTTTTTAACTTTTTTGCTATTTTATAACATTTTCAAAATTTCTTGGTATTTTCTCCGGTTTTTTTTTGCTAAATTTTCGGTTAACTTTTAGGAATATTTTACAACGTTTTTGGATAGACTCTTGTTTTTTCTCCATTTTTTTGATTATATGTACAATTTTTTAACTTATTATAAAAAATGTTAACAACTTTTTTAACGTTTTTAGATTTTTAAACATTTATCAATATACTTATTCACGTTTCTTCAGTTCTTCATATTTTTTTTGTAATTTTTTTGATTTCTCTCAATAATTTTGGGCGTTTTCGTGTAGTTATAATTATCAAATTAAATTGACCCCGAAAGGAGAACAAATTTGCCATAATCATTAATATACAAGTATTTGTAATTATTTTTTCATTAGAAAAACGTAAACAGTATACCTTTCAATTTATCTTAAACAATAATATTAAATATAATTTTGCTCACAATTAATTTTCAGTTATATCACGGACATGTCACTGGCATACAACAATAATTCCATGATAGATTATAGATAGATAGATTTATTAATAGTCTATATGCCATTATAAGGATTGATTCGTCAATTACAGAACATGTTTATCGGATATCAAATCGCTTATCTAAGCCTGCCTAAGCCAATCAAAAAAGCTTGCAATTGACTACAATGAAATGATCTTGAAATTTATGCAACATTTAAGGTGGGTTCTCATTTATTATTTTCTCAACTATTTAAATCATTTTCTTAATTGATCAAAATATTAATAATAAATAACTTTTTCAGTTATTTTTCTACGGTTATCAATATTTTTAATCTTCAATTTTTTTATTAAATAAATTTTACCCACTTTAGGAATATTTTCTAACTTTTTTTCGACATTTGTCGATTCTTTAACTCTTTCTCAGTTTTTGTTTGTGAGATTTTTGACATATTCAAATATTTTGAGTATTTTCAACATTTTTAAAAAATCATTTTTCAGTTTTCTTTTTTTTTTGATTTTATAATAATAATAGTAATAATAATATTTATTTGTGTCATACTAATAGTAAGTTTACACAAAATCATAGATATTAATTAAAACTAAACAAATTAAAATTAAATAGTAAAACTAAATTACACATTAAAATAACTTAAAAACATATTAAAATTGTATAAAACATTGAACAAGAAGATTTACAAACGCAAAAACATACATACTTAATATCACGTAAATTATCACCAGAGACAAGAAAAAAATTTTAATTTGTATAGCACTTTATCGTTTTTTTTTAATTTCAATTGGGTCTCTTGTGCGTGTGTTGTAATTATGACAATGGCATTTTTTCTCGAAGTTTGTCATGTAAGCGTATTTTAAATATTCGTAAATATATATTAATAGGACTGTCAATATATTTAATAATTTAAAATGTTGTTCGCAGCTGTCAGTCATACGTAAACATTATTGCTCGTAGTGCTTTTTTGTAGTATAAATATTTCTTCGCATTTTGTTGATGCTCCCGAAAACAGTATTCCATATTGGGCAATGCTGTGGAAATTTGAAAAACATGCTGTTCGAGCTGTTTCTGGGGGTATATTTTGGGATATTTTGCAGATAGCATATGCAGCTTTGGCGAACTTTGGTGTAAGGCTATGTTTATTTATGTTTATCTCATTTCAGAATACCCTGTATAGTTATTCTCAAATATTGCGCAGCTGTATCACTGTTATTGTTAAATATGATAGTCTGTGTCTTTGCACCTAGCAACTGCTTGCAGTATTAAAATCGCCGAAAATACTGTACAAAACAAATATACAGATGTCCCTCATCTATATGGTTATATATGGCAACCAGATTGGATTCACTGATCACGAACGTCACAGCTTTTGGAATATCAGATCTGAACTTGAGTGACTTGATCGTCAAATAGCCAGAAAAAATCGTCAACAAAAATTGTCAAGTAACGGTTGCCAGTAAAACTGACATCGAACCAACTATATCGAACTGGAACTGCTTTCCTCGCATGCAGCCACTTTGCCGGTACCAAGCAGTTCACCAGTAAGCTTCTAGTTCTTCACAGTGTGACGGCGGGCCATCTCAACTACTGGCCTCTGATGTACGTCATCTAAGCGCTCCTGCCACACTTTGAGCGCAATCGGAGATAATCTGACGTTGCACAAATCACGTTGTTGCCATGACGTCAAAATGCATTTGATATAAGTGGACCATCACTAAGCGATCCTTTGGCCATTAAAGTATGACCACGTTCGATAGTAACAATGTTTCCCATAAATGCAAACTGCACACCAGTGTTGAAAATTAATTTCTTTTTAGTTGTAGTACGAATAGCACATTACACAACACTGTGCGGTAAGTGCGACCATGAACATGAGCAATGACACCAACACAGCTTATTCGAATCACACTGTATTGTTCCCCAACATCACGTTACGCTGTTCCCTGAGATTAATCAACTGATGAAAACAGTCCTTGCGAAAAGTCATGTGACTCGTGGCGCTATTATCAGCAATGCAAAATCATCCTAAATTACCTTTCAGCACACAATAACGCGTGCTCGTATTTGGATCCCAGTGTACTCGAATCAGTGGCTCCACCTGAACTGTTACCACCATCTCCATCGTTGAGCCGCTTGAATTTGTAACCTTCATATAACCAACCTTCCGACAGAAGTGAGACTTGCCGTTGAACTTCGCCTTCGATTTCTTTCCCGGAGATATATCGTTTTGCTTTGCCTTTGCTGACTTTAAACACGCTTTTTGTCAAAGCTCAAAAGAAGCGCCTCACCCACAGTCGTGCTACCACTCGGTTGAAGTCCACCTTTGACAAGTGCCTCGCATTGCAGAAGCCGTTCACACAATTCCAAGAGGTCTGTTGAGCTGTTGGTAACGCCGTCCAACCAGCAACGTACGGCGAGTAAGCTCAAGTCATGTCTTGCCGAGTTCACCCAATGGAGCCACCATCGCTTCAGTGTTTGCAATGTGCTCTGTGATGCAAATATTTTCGGGCATCTCATACGAATGAAATTCTTGAAGTAAAAGCTGCGTTGTGAACGTTGTCTTTACCTCGTACATTGCCACCAACCATGCCCAGATTTGCGTAATTTCACTAGCCGACACAAGTTGTCTGCAAATAGTGCCTTCCAGCGCATTAAGCAGAACCATTTTTGCCTTTGCCTAATTCACTTTCCATTTCTCAAGAAGTTTCTTGTTCTTCTTATCATCATTCCTTTTTCTAATTCTTGAAAATTTTGATTCAAACAAAAAAATTAATATGATTTAATTTAACTTGATTTAAAGTTCTGTTCTCGTCCGCATAAGCAGCAATATCAACTGTGGCCCATATGTATTTATACGTCCACAAGTCCACTTATCTACGAAATCATCATTCATTTTTAGTATTTATGTTTATAGAAACAAACGCTGAAGAAGGCAGCAGTTAGTTTGCCGAAACGTTCGCGTGTTTTCTAAACGATTTGACAATTTTAAATAAAATCCATGGTCCAAAGAAGCTGGTACAATTTTACAATTGATTTAAAGTTTTTACTTTTTTGTCATTATTAGGTTACCGGGAGGATCAAGTTAAATGCCATAGGCTTTTCATACCCTCGTTTAATGCAATGAGATTTTGTTTCGATGGCAGAATTGAAGGGGTTAGAGTAAAAGAGTAGATGTACAAAATTTAAAAATTTAAGTTATCTAATTTTAAATCAGTATTCTTTCAAAATTGAGTTTATTTTTAAATTTTAAACTTAATAGTAGTAGATGGTTCTAACAATCGCTCAACATTTTTTTTAAATAACTTATACAACACTTTTTTTTAAATAACTTATACTATTTTTACACTTTCAATTGTAGTATAATTTAATTGCAAATTGATTGACTGCAAAGTAATAAAAATCATAGATAAAGTTTACATTTTAACGTTTAATCGTTGAATAACATTTGAATCGGGCAAAATCTCGTTTTATATGTTTTCATGTCTGATTTTTATAGACCGCCGTATATATTTATTATGATATCAAAGTATCAAATATCTCACTAATTAATCCAACATTGAAATAAAACGAAAACATTCCGTAATTCGGTTAATGACAAAAAAATGTTAAATTTCTATTTTAATACAAATTCCGCAAAATAAAACCGTTTCGTAATCTTTATTTAGATCCACGATGTCATCAAAACGGCAATACAACAATAAATAATTTAGACATTTATACATATATCAAGTTATCAATTAAAATAATTATGTGCACTTCTTGCTTGGCGACATTCATGTTGCTCGAAATCAACTATAAATACATCACCTTCCAGATTTGTCTACACATCCTATTAATTAATTAATTACCGACATTCTCGATTGATTAATGCTTACAATTTCGATGTTTCGATTGATTTATTACGTATATTCTAATCTACGTTTTAAAAAATAAAATGCGTTTTATATACGAGATTGTCCGGAGCACGCATATTTGAGTCGATTTTATTGGAAAACTATTTGAATTATTTTCAGAGTTAATAGGCACATATTCGATTATAGAGATAATAATTATATAGATCTAAATGTAGCCATGTAATTGAATTTAATTTGTCAGTTAGTCCTAGCGTGGAGATAACAAGTAAAGACGTGCCTGATAAATCTGATATCGGGCAAGAACTTCATATCATTGCATTTATCAAGTTATCTTGACGTTTTCTCCTCAAGTAGCCAACGGAGTGGGATGAACTTATTGGTCGGGTAATTAGTGAAACAAAGATGGTGAAATGATTTAGAGCTATGGGATGAATTTTATTCGCTTCGGCTATTTTCCCACGTGTGTCCACACATTTTACATGTTAGCATTCTTCTGTAGGAATGTCAGCATGGTAGAGCTCCAGATATCGACTTTTAAAGCCCAATCATTATTCCGTTTATTGCCTGCCTCCTTTTTTATTCACTTTTAATATACTAGTAAAATAACACATTAGATAAATTCTTGGTCTTAAAAATTCTTATTCCAATACTTGCCCATCTAAATAGTTTCAGTAAAATATCTATTTGTTAATTATTAGGGACGAGCTAATATACTCGCTTCAATGATTGAATTGAAAGTTCAAAAATATTATTTGATTATAAATAAGGAAGCAACAATTTAATTTTGGCAAAAATTATTTAAACAATGTTTTAAATAAATTTATAGTAAAAATTATTATTAAATTTTTAATTTTTTTATAATGCATTCGAATTAAAAAATATAAACATTAAGTATTTATATATAATGTTTTAATATATACTTATACTACTTATACTAACTTGTCAAACAACACGTTATAAAATCGTAATTGTGGAAGCCTGATCAAATTTGCAATTACAATTCAAGAAAGTGAAATATTTATTGTATTTTTAGTTATATAGTTATATAAGTTATTTATTATAAAATTATATAGAGAATAAAGAGAAATCATAAGGATGGTTTAGACCTTTACTACGTGGAACTTCATTATAAAATAAAACAATTTACTAAGTTTTTGCCACAAAAATATTTATTGAAAATCAATTGTGAACTTCTGGACTTGTGAAGGTCATTATCACACTTGATAATGACCTTCACAAGTCGAAACTTAAGTCGCTAATATATTGATTTTCAATAAATATTTTTGTGGTAAAAACTTAGTAAATTGTTTTATTTATTAATAATGACAAAGTATAATGCGAGATATGTGTTGTTAATAAATTTGGCGTCACTGTGGAAGCTGCAATGGACATATTAATGTAATTTTTTTAATCTTATTAATCTTGATCACGTTTTCCATTTTCTATCGGCCCTAATACCAAATCAAGGGCATGATAACCAAAAAACGCCAATTTAGAGGTAACGAACTCTAAAAATGACGGGCTCAGAAGAACCCTAGCCAGGCAAGACAAACTGACACACTGTGAGACAGCTAAAGCAACAGAAGTAGATAATATGATACAGCAAACCATTAAAACAATGATAAGGAACAATAATAAAACAGAAGCAAGGATGCCCGGATTGTTCAGCAAAAAAACGATTACACAGAAATACCTTACTGACTCTAAGCACAACAATAGACTCAGTCTTAATAACCTTTGCAAACTGTGTTACAAATCCATGTTGGACAAAACATGAACGTGGAATTGAAAAAAGGCGATGGATGAAATAGTTGTGAAAATATTATAAACAGAAACAGCAGAACTGCATAAAGCAAATCTGCCACAAGAAAAAATACAAAAAAAGATCAAATAAAATAAATAAAAATACTCCAGAACAAGGAGGAGAAATAGCTGGATAAGTTATCTATTGCAAACGATGTTAAAGGAAAGATTGAACGGCATCAACACTTACGAGAAGATTAAAATTTCATAAAACAACAGATGGAATGCGAGGGTTTGTAGTGCCACACGGCAACCCCGTTGAAAGCAGAGATATTAAGACAAGGGAGGTAATTATAGAAAAACGATATCGAAATGAAACAAAAAGAAGTATACAAAGGATGTACCGGGATACGATACCCTATGGTGACCCTTATCGGAAAAGGGGCAAATAAACTACTGGAAAGAGGAACTATCAGGATTCTTAAAACAATAAATTAAGAAATTCTGCATTTCACCAAGGTCACGAATGCGGCAGATGTGGTGAAGACAGGCCAGGCCACACCAGAGATGAATATGTTAATAAAAAATGTTTACGGTGCCAAGAAACTAGCCATAAAGCATCCACAAGAATATATACGTTACGAGTAAACAGAAGAAACTGCACGATAAACAACAAGATCAGCCGAGATAAAAGAAAAAGCACTTCCAAAACTGCCCATAATGATGAAGGTGTGTTAGAGTGTTATCAGAAGGAAAATGGTGGCGATGAGCCTACTATCCAAGAAGGCAATTGCTAATTAAACCGACATTTGCATAATATCATAACCAAACAAAAGCAGTTAATAGAAAACTCGCAGAAGCCATGGGAAAAAAGTTGCAACGCTTAGGTGGAGATAGAGGGCATAATTGGTTCTAAGTTCACTGATTGCAATTCACCTTGATAGTTAGTTAGTTCACACACAAGAATTCGTCGATTTCAACCACCAAATTTTTCTTTTGTTTAAATAACTTACTAATTATATATGATATAGTTATATCTCATGCCAACTTTTTGGATTAACTTACCGGCCAGTTAATGGCTAATACTAGACTAACTGGCCAATATATTTTACAGACAACCAGTATCACAATGCCTAACTGGCAATAAAATCAAAATGATTAAATAAAAAGTTCCTAAAATCAATTTTTCTATTTCAAGTTGTTACAAGAGGCAACAATCAAATGCATACGATTGTTTCACTTTTCGAAAGAGATCATCAGAGCACCTTAGTGATTTCCGCATTGCATTGAAGATAAAAAAAATAATTGATTTACGTGTTAGTGCTACCGCAAGAATTAATAAAGTCAAAGTGAGTAGTTGTGTGCCCTTCTTGTAAATGATTACTAGACTAACTGTCTGTAAACGATAAAGGATACTAGACTAACTTTGACTTCATTATTACTTGCGCTGGAACTAACACGCAAATCAATTATTCTTTTTAAGTTTTCCTTTAATGAAGAGTGAAACAATTTTATGAATTTGATTGTTGCCGCTTGTAGTAAGTAGGAATTGCATAATTAATTTAAAAAACTTTTTATTTAAAATTATATTGTTTGCAAATTTTTTTATTGTTTGCTAAAACGTTCTCAAAAATCCAACAAAATTTCTTTATCTATTTCTAATACCGGATCTTAGACTATAATAGTAGCGGTCGATTCCAATTCAAAAGCTAGGTGGTTGGAGGTGGGGAAGCGAAAAATATGACAAGAAAAGAACCTAGGATGGAAATAAAAACCACCCCCTCAGCATGGGAACGTCCAATTCTGATAATGACCTACTCAAAAGCAAGCATGTGAAAAAAATGTTCCGGCGACTAAGACAAAAAGAAAACTTGAGTTGGGATATTTATAATTAATAAATAATTACAATGCCATTCCCATATTCAAAATTAGTAAATATTCAAATTCTATCTTAGGCTTCATATAGTAAATTAAGTTTCAAATTAAATTATTATTTGTAATACTGTTGATCAAAGAAAGTACTAAAACTGATATAGGCAATAATATTCTTAACAGATCGATATGCCTATAAACATACCTAACTAACCAAAACTATTAATGGTTATTAAAAAGGAAAATGATGAGGCTGCCGACTTTCATGTGTTACTATGAAAATGGGCCTCCTCTGTTCCCGTAGTTATAGGTTAGTGGGCGTTCCAGGAGCTAAAGAAACTATTGAGTTGTAGTTGATACCTGGTGGCTTATGTATTCACATGCACACAGCCTGCGCGAATGGCATGCGCTGTAACAGCGCAAGCACACCTTAACGTACATAGTCACATTATCCTTGACGATCAATTTCCAAATATGTTCAGACCGCAGAGCAATAGCATAAATGTTTACACATAAAAAAAGCCGTGAACCAAACCTTTAAGAAGAAAGGAATAATAAAAAAAGAATAACTTGCTATAGTAACGGACAGAACACTTGGATTCATCGAAGAATAAATCCAACCCAGTTAGAAGAAAGTTAATAAGAGCAAACAGGAAGAAGAACAATGCTGACCCAGCATTGTTGCAACATAAAGGTTCTAGCTGATAAACATAACAAATTAATAGAAAGTATACAAAACAATCATAATGAAAGCAATGCTATAAAGTCTGTGAAGAGATAAGCAAGCTAACGAGGAGTTTGAGCCCGAAAATCATCATATTAAAAAAACTGAAACAAAAAAGTGTTATCGATGAGACGCAACTTAACACAAAAAGTTCTGACGACAGTTCCCCAAACATTTATAGTTTTTAAAAAATCATAAATCTGATAGACCATTCGTATCAAAGAACTAATCGAAAAACTCAAACCAAGTGATCATGAATTGATTTCGATATCCAAGTTGAATCTGTTTTTATAAATATACCAAAAGAACTTGTCATAGAAAATAATTTAAAGTAGGTGACTTTAATTTCCACACATATAGATGGTGAACAGACTCTGTTTCTAGAGACCATAAAAACATTTTTTGGCAATAGATATTTTCAATTTAGTGGAAGTTTTTACCAAGAGATATTTGGCACCTCTATGGGAGCTCCCATAGTCCCCTTTTGCCGTGCTTGTTATGACGAATTGATAACAACGTATATCAGAAATTGATATTAATATCTTAATATGTATTATATAATATAACTCCGTTTCTAGAGATAATCTCATTTATTTTTATAGCCATATACACAAAAACTTGCAACAGTAATAGAAGGGCTAAATTTTTAATCCTATCATCCACTTTCTCAAAAGATTAACATAAAAAATATGCAGATTGGCAAGATCGTCACACATAGGGATATACAATTTCTGACAAGAACTTAAAATCACAAGAAAATTGCAAAATAATTATCTCACTAAACTACTAAACACCTGCCTCAACAAAAAAATTAATAAGTCACAAATAGACAATAATGTAAATAGTAAGTAAGTAAGTAAGTAAGTAAGTAAGTAATTAGTAAGTAAGTAAGTAATTAGTAAGTAAGTTTATTGATGTTGGCCTTACAAAAATTATTTACACAAGTCTAAAAATACATAAATAACATATTAAAATCACAGATCATTCAAGTACAATATTTGTCAACATAATATCACTAAAATGGTTTATAAAATATTCATTATACGAATAAAATGCATTTGATAAAAGATAATTTTAAGTTAAATTCGTATTAATTAATATTTATTAAACTCCCAATGGCAGGGTATTGTATTTTCAGTTTTTTTTTAATCTAATTAATTTTATGACAAATATTAGTTTTTTTCCATGTATTGTGGTCATGAACATTACAACGACTAGAATATTCGGTTATATTCTTAGCAACATATAAAATATTATGAAAAATGTAGTAATGGAAAAGTGAGGATTTTAGATTTACAAATAATGGTCTACAATCACCTCTATATATATATATATACTTTGCACCAAAAATTAATTTTACAGCTCGTCTTTGTAAAGCAAATATTCTAGCATCAGATGAACCCAAACTAATAGTGCATATTCCACATGCGATTGAATTCGAGCATAATAAGATTCTAGTGATACACAATCTGTGTGATTGCAAAGAAGGTACATGTTTGAACACAACCTCTTAGCAACTTGTTCAGCATGCTTATGCCAAGTAAGATTCGGATGTGAACACCTAAAAAGTGAACAAGATGCGTACAAAGTAGAATCATATGAACGTAATTATAACAAAATGTCCTCCGTTTTATGTACATTTAATTTAATTAGCAGTAAATTAGTTGTTAGCTATCAACTGTGCCCCCTCATTCAACCCTACAACTTCTTCAATGGTTTTTGCTCTGTTTGTCAACGTGGTATCATCAGCACACAACACCAATTTAATCTATAAATGGTTTACCATAATTTATATAGATTAAAAATAGAAGGGATCCTAGAATAGAACTTTGAGGAACACTTTTTCTAGTCATAATGAATCAGACTTGATGCATATTGCTTTCTATTTTTTAAATAAGATTTTAGGAAAACACAACTATTGTCACTAACATTATTTTTTTCAGTTTCTTCAATAAGATTGAATGTGACACACAGTCAAATGGTTTTGCAAGGTCTAAAATAGTCGCAAGAGAATGTTCTCCCTTTTCTAAACAATCTAATGTTTTCTTAATAAACTCTAGTATATCATCTGACTTCCTTTACAAAAACCAAAATGACTTTATCTAAATAATAATTTATCTTCAAAGTATTGAATTATTTGCATTTTCAAAGACTTTATAAAATTACCGGAAGAATTGATATAGGTCTATAATTTTAACTGTAATAATACGTCACCTTTTTTCAAAATATATATTACCGATGCTATTTTAAGTAAATCCAGAAATGTGTTACTACGACTACATGCATTACATAATTTAGTTAATGGTAATATATATACTAACATATTTTAAAATTTCGATAGTTATTTCGAATGGGTCTTCTTCCTGTAGTATTTTTTAAAGATTTTATAATTTCTCTAACTTTTACAAATGTAACTTCTTTAAAATAAAAAGATGCATTTACATCAAGATATTTATAGTGTCCCATTAAAGATATAAGATCATCATCATTAACTATCGGCATTTCATCGGGAAAACCAATAACAATTTCGTTGAAAGTATATATCTATCGATATACCGATAGTACATTTCTTTATTAATTGCCACATTCCTTTATTAGTATTTCTAACGTTTTAATAAAATTAGCATTTGCTTGAATTTTAGCTTTTCTTATTATATGTTGTTCTATAATTATTTTGCAGTGTTTTAGAATTTTCTGTTTTGTGATAATTTTCATTAAGTAGATTTAAAGATCTCATATTATTTAAGGTTTTTCATTAAGAGCTACGCATTTTGTTTTGTCAATTAAAAGACTTGTGGGTTAGTTATGCAAATGATTTTAATTTCAAATTAAAGTACATTAATTGCCATTATTTATGGAATACAACATCGTTCAAATGTCCGCCGTGGAAGCGCTGGCATGAGTTTATATTTTTAAACATCATTGCCCCTAAGTAAGCCGATGGCTTGTCATAGAGTGGTTTTGATGGGACCAACAGCTTATAAGGTGACTTCCGAACCACCAGTGGATTGAAAGCGGGATTAAAATTGGTCACATTTTTAGGGTTTGAACTCAC
>JARJEC010018884.1:0-12318 GCA_030264575.1 Tachinus sp. AB-2021
CCGTGAGATAGATCGCCTGAAAACAAATCTTAAAAAAGATTTCGACCGTTATATTTTTTGTTTCGTTCAATTGAAAAAACCGGTTTGGTTCCGGCTTTCGTTACAGGCGAAATAACCGTTTGTCGGTTTTCGGTACTGTTCCGAGTAATTATTTTATTACATATCATAAAAAAACTGAGTTTTTGAATATGTAGAGAATATATACAGAATCGAAAAAGAAAAAAAAATTTTGTCAATTTTTCTCCGGACAAAAATAACGTTATTATCCTCCGTTTTCCGGTTTCCAGAAGATGTGCCAACGTTATGTGGTATCCTGTAGTTTTTATTATATTAGTTACCCAAATTTTTAGACAAATCTTGTGTTTAGTCTTTTTCTTTAAAAGTTTTTTAAATGTATCAAACGGCCATTCAGAACATACATTTTTAAACATTTAAATATATTTTATAGAAAATATATACTTTAACTTATTATTGATTAAATTTTATCATTAGATAGTCTTTTAATTTTTAAATTGCACGGCATATATATCTAATACACGTAAAAATTGAGTGATAAATTATTATTTTGCAAATTATATTTGTTATATAGGTCGATAAGTCATCAGCTGGATAAAAACTAACAAACACAAATTAGTATTTGTTCTATTTCGCATTATTTTCTAAGATTTCGCTATGAACGTATACATGTAATATGATAAAATGTGCTTAAAAATATATGAATTAATTGCAGTTGAATTAACAATGAAAAATTCATAAAAACATTAAATTTCGACGACAAACACAAGGTAATATATAATATTATATTACATAAAATGTAATAATTTCCGAAAAAGCAATTAATTTTCAGATACGATCCAAAAACTGACAGACTGTCAACCGTTCCCTGAAGCAATATACAAAAAAAATAATGTACAAACAAATGGAGTTTCACACCCTCTCTCTTTTCAGGTCGGATGAATGCGTCCCAAAGCAATTCAAATTACAATTAATATTGAAAAAGCCGTACTGATTTATTAAAGTGGCCAAAACCAGAGCACACAATATTTATTACCTATTGTATTTTTCGTCCAGATATATTTTAAATTGAAACGTATCAGATTTTCAGTTTCATTTAAATTAGCACGTGTTTTTATTATGCGAAAAGTAACAATGCTCATTCTGTGTGAAAACGTAATTGAATTGTAGCTAAATTGAATGTGCACCATAATATTTTTAATTGTTAGCACTCGATTGGCTTCTAACACTAATGATACAAGGGCATTTATAAGATAATTTAATATAATTATTATTACAACTACATTGAAAGTAAACAAAAATTCAATTACAAAACTAATTGAAAATCAAACATATTAGATTAAAAATTAAATGATTCTAATTATATTGTACCATATTCATTAAAATGAGATATACGATCATTAATAACGATAATATCATTATCAATGTATTTATTTGTGGATGTTTTATCTTAACAGAGTACAATTAAGTGTAAAATGTGTAGAATATTTCATTTTAGGAATCAATCCAATGTGCACATATGGTACCTAATTAGCATAACCAGCTTACACCAATTTTTTAAACACCGTAAAGACAATGCCAGATAAATTATTAATTTTACTTAAAATTAAAATTACACCTATTTTAATTTAAGACTGATATGAAAAAAATTTATTTATTTATAAACGTGGTGCAAAAAAAATGATGTAATCTAAAAATTGTGTTCTATAAAATGTTTATTTTTATACATTTACCACCACCACTACGATTGGTTCTTAGTTAGGCCATCCATCGGCTACATATGAATTCATTAGTAGCACATTACCGAAGTAATAGAATGCATATTTTAAAACAAAAGTGAATTAATATAAAATTACTGTCAATAAATGTAATAATTTTATAATAAACAATTCTAATTGAATATGGATACGAGTCTTTACCAAAATATTTCAACAATAGCTATGAGTTATGATATTTTCCCCAGCTACAATTAACTTAATTTGAGAAAGAAATCGGATACTCTCTTTAACTTTCAATATATCTCAAATATCAAAATTCTTGTTTTACAATTTTCATGTAAGTAATACTTATTTATACAATAATCGCTTAAAAGAAAACACGTTATTATTAGAAATATTTTTAAGAAAAGTTGATTATTAAATTAGTTTGAAAATTATGATTTAGTGTATTCGAAAATTAAATTTATTTTCCCTTTATCTTTATCATTTTTGAGTTATATAATTTTATATCTAAAATTCCATCAATTTCCGATCCCAAATTAAATATTTAAAATTGTCAATAAACATCACAAAATATAACTATTTATGTCATATGAAAAATTAAATATTTTTATCATTATTTGATAAAATAGTGTTAAAACTCCACAAATATATAAAATAAATATTTTATTTGATTTGTAGACAAGTTGAGTAAAATATTTAACTTAAATCTTTGTGGAGTTTTCATATTTTGTTCAGAATGATTGTCTAAAATTGTCAAAAAATAAAACTAATATGTAAATAAATAAAATGAAAAATTATAATACGTTTGCAAAATGTCAAATAACATTCTAATATATCCATCCCAAGATTAAAATGTGACAGCAGTTTTTTTATATTAGTAATAAAATGTAGAAATATAATTTTAAAAATTAATAATAATCATTATCGAATTTTACTCAAAAAAATACGCTTAATTTCAAGAAATTAACAAAATAATAAATTTAAAATATTATAATTATAAATTATATCAATCAATAATTTAAAAAAAAATCAACATATATTAAAAATACTCAAAATATTACCAAATATTTGTGAAATGTAAGCAACCATTGCCAAATATAAAAAACACCAAATAGACAAAAATAGAAATATCATAAAATATCGCAACGTTTTAAAAATTGTTTACAAAATATGATAAAAGTAAAATTGAAAATTGCTTGAGAAATAAAAATTATATATTTTTTTTTAATTTCATCAATAATACAAAATTGATACAAAATATTTGCAAACATTTTTTTTAATAAATTTCAAAATGTATAAAAATTTAATAAATATTTTTATTTTATGATAAAATCTAAAAAAGGTATATTAATTTCGGATAATTCAAAACTTTTATTAACAAAAACACTTATTTAGATTACCAAAACAAATAAAATATAAACTAAGAAACAATTGTCCAGATAATAGTAATATTTTTAAAACTAAAGTCTGCTTTTATGTTGTTTTTCAGTTATGTTCATAATGTGTTGAATAATACTGGTTGGTTTCCCAGTTAGGATAAAGCAAAAGGGCGGCTATAAGAGTAGATAGATAACCTAGATAGAACCCACTAACCCCTACCTCAGCAAACTCCATACGACTGGATTCCACCTAATTTAGCCTCAACTCACCAAATATCTCGGAAAGACGGACTCTAGTTTACACCTAGCTTTCTCCAATTTTCGCTGTCCCTTTGCATGTAAATTTAACACAATCTAAAAAAATGATATAAAAAAACAATTGAAATTAAAAAGTTATTTCCGGTTAAATCGGGGAGTGTGTCAATAATAACAACAAAAATAACAAGGGAAATCGCCACTTACTACCCAGACGCAAAGTCAATCCCAAACTAGAAGAACACAACTGCTTTCAAGCCACGTGTCGCGGCAAAAACACTCTAGACACAAATCGGCCAACAGTTATGAAACGGATCATGACAAACTTGATGAAGGCTGACGAGACCAGCTTCATCAGTCTTCTCCTCCATTCAATCAGATATGGTTAACAAAACAGAAAAAGTAGTTCTACCTGTCTGCTACCAACAACCCTAAAGAAACTTGTAGTCGCGCGCTAATGCGGCCTACATCTTTTCGTACCTGAAATTACGCCTATAAGGCTGATACACAGCAAAACACCATAACGCCACTTTCTCACAACCAGGAAGGCATAGAATGCTATTGCAAACTCGGAGCAGGTTATTTAGATAATTAGAATACTACCACACTATAGTAGTGGTTTTAAAAAGTTTTTCTCCTCAAACAAAAAAAGATAATACGCATTGAGAAAGCAAAGACTCGTAAAATCAAAGAACTTGCTGTAACGTTTATAATATGTCTAAAATTTAACATACACCTTGTAAGAACTCTCTTTACATGTTCTGAGATCTATTATACAATTTCGAAGGTAGATACTGCGTTGCTGCATAAACTGGAGTCCTTTGAGATGTTGGTATACTACAAAATATTGCCCATAAGCTCATAAACTTAGAAATGAAGAAGCCCTACATTGACTGACTAAAGAGAAAAATGTTATTATAACAATAAACACAACACGGAAGCTGAATTCTTTGCCCATATGTGACATCCAGAAGAAGAGCAAGAAGCCGGAGAAATATATTGCAAAAAACAATATTTTTCTGTGGCAAGAACTAAAAAGTTAGTAACAGCTGATATGGTACTCACAGTTGTTATAATTAACGTTCCAGACATGGTACAAGTAAAAGAAGCAGGAGAAATGTATAATAAGAAGAGATATTAATTTCAATACGATTGGAATATTTCTATTATACTGGCACAATCGTCAAGTATAACAAATATTGGGATCACTAGGGCAGCGTTTATACTTCTTCTCTGAAGAAAAAAAAAAGATAATAATAACAGACTAACAAATCAATCGTCTTTGTTTAGTCATTAAATTCCTAACTCCGTAGCTAGATCTCAAATTACTTTGAAAATTCAACAACACAAACAAACAAAGATATTTGAAGAAATAATAAATATTGAGTGGCGAAGTCCAAATGACCACATAAGAAATGGACGTTATACCATTAACGTTTAAATTGTCGGGATAAAATATTCCCAATTTGTAACAAATGATCAACAGTTTTAATGTAATGTCCGATCAATGCCATCCTCCGACAATGACACAAGCCAGCAAACGTTCTCCTTCACATCCTCCAGCATTTCAAGCGGAAAGTAAAATAGAGTGTAGTTTGTCAACGTACACTTTTGACTTAAGGGGGTGAGGTCGGCGGGGTGGCATAACTCAATGAACACGGTCCACATTCTCGGGTGTCACCACAGTTAGTTAGAATACATTCAGACACATTTCAACTTCGCTTCACGTGCAATTCTCCTGAACAACACGAACATTTTGTCAACAAATTTGTTGTGTCAAAAAAGGGGTTCTTTGAGAATTGCAAGTGGAGCGAAGTTGAAATATATGTAAAAGATGCGGCATGTGGCCTCAAAATACACGTTATTATCAAAAAATGCTTCTACGACAAATGAACAGCTATATAACCTAACCTAAAGACAATATTTTAAATAAATAACAGATTTAAAATTACTGATATAAACCTATTCATTAAAAACAGTTTAATATTAGCTACTTCCAATTAAAAAAAAATTGTTTAGAAGACTTGTAATCAACAATTCAACTAAAATATTCACATAAAAACCTTTTCTGTATACACTTTGACGTGTATTTGCAGTATAATAGTAATGTTTTAAAAATATGAAGAAAACAAAACTAAGAAAAAAGATTTTTGTCAGATACGATATTTAACAATTTTTTTATTTTTCTAAAACTGTGATATGTATTATATATTTTAATGGCTGTTTAATTTAACCAAATAAAATTTAAATTCTTAGTATTTCAAACTAGATTCGGTAAATTTTAAAATGTTGCATAACATACTTACAGTTGAAATGTAATTTTTACAATTGGCCGAATAAAACATACGTATTTGACGTGACAAGGGTTAATTTCAACATCCCTACTTTTAACTTTGTTGTTAATTAAATGAATAATTTTTTGATGAAAATACACCAATGTCATTTGCAAACTTTTAAAGTATGCTTGCTAAAAAGTTATCTATTGTCTAATGTATTTAACAAGAATATTAATCACTTGAAATAAAATTAATTTTATATTTTTCATGGAAAGAAACAAAAATAAAATTAATCCATTAATGCCGCACAAAAAAAAACAAATTGAAAAATATTATTTTTCATTTCGAGTGCCTTCGATTCTCGGCTCAATAATAATATTATTTTATATACGTAGAATAACTCCTCTAAATTATCACTTTTTTTTAAATACCTTATAGTGTACGTACAAATATTTACAGAGCAGACTTGATGTAATTTTACTAATAATTTAAATTCTTATATTATGCAGTCTATTCACTATGCACTGCCTGAGCCGTATTTCATAAACCTGACATACAAGCTTTTTTGCGGTGTAAACACCCAAATCATGCTATCTCATTTTGTATACCCAAATAGTATTTGTGTACACAGGCATAATATATTGCACATTTAGATATTAATAATTTAGTACTAAAAAAAAACTAAAATAAATTCAATTAAAATAAAATAAAACATTTAACTAAATTTACAGTCATGCCGTTACTTTGATAATTGACAAAAATAAACGAAAACGTGCCAATGGGAAATAATAAAACGTATATTATTTTGTATTTATAATATAAATATAAATAATATAAAATTTCAGATTTTTTTTCGTATAATAATAAAATGATAATTATTTTTTATTTATTAAAGGACATCTGCTCCTCGGCGTTAATAAACAGGATAGCTATTAATATAAACAGTTATTAAAATTGAAAAGGGGATGATGATACAATATGAAGCATGCAGAAAATACTAAAAAATAAAAAATGAATCAATACAAAAAGCAATATAGGCTCAAGCACCTAAAGCCAAAAGCTGCCATTCAATATACCTGGGTGGTAAGGATACCATGGCTGTGTTCCAAACTACAGTGGACACCAGGCCAGGTATCCCTCCGTATCACTTTTCTTGTACTAGACTAAACGCGGCTCTTGGCACTGACGCGGCATCCCCTTGACCATTGGCAATCTCCACCTATAGTTTGGAAACACAGCCCATCAGGGAGCGTGCTAATTAAAGGTGTGCACTAACACATTGCCGCTGACTACACAGGATCCAAAATTATTTAAAAAATTAGGTGAATGCCAAGATCATATACTAAAAACAACCCCAATTTGTAACCATAAATTACCTTCCATTTTTTAACAATAAATGCAAGAAAAAGATCTAAAATCTAGTGAAATCATGCACAAATGCAGTAACGCGACATGGATCCTATATAGTCAGCTAAATTTAAATAGTTTGCAGTGACCAAAACACGTAATAAAAGTGTAGGCCACAAATAAAATCAGAAAACAACAAATGATTGAAGTATGAGTCAACAACATGTATATTATGTCTATTAATCACATTCATTAAATCATAAATGCGATCAATTATGTTTTCGATAAATTTACATATTACTGCCAATATTAACAGTAAAATTACAGTCATAATAAATATTTTATGTAAATTTATCTTTATAATATGTAAACTAAGTTACGGAATAGACAACTTATATGTATATTTGTTGTTTTGATATATAAAATATGTAAAAATTCTGATATTCTATCTTTTTGTTTTCTTCCAACCGCTGTGTGAATGTAATCTTCTGCTTATATTTGTGAAAAATATGACACTCGATAAGACACTGAAATGGAACTTCAGAGAAAGAATTATGCAAATCGTTATTGATACAATCTGTTATAGAATATATGTGTACTGAACCTGAAGCACATGGATTATTTACATTTTAAATAACTCATATACTTTATTATTCGTTATCATAAAGTGTTGGTATTTTTAATGTCATGTGAAATATTTATTAGCTTAACTTTTATTTATTGCGTGCTTTGCTTATATTATTGACAAATATTGCTCTAAAGTGATGTTTGATTTAAGAGCGTATCGATTTTGTGCAGTTTTATTTCATTTGAAGTATAGATAGATACAATTGAAGAACTTTATTATTTGTAAACTTATATTCTTAATATACATTTTTTTTCACAAATTAATGACCATTCGCTTAATACTATGTTTAATACTAATGATGTATTTTATTGATTAATTACTGAATAAATTATTGCAAACTTTATGTTGTTTCAAGCCTACCATAAAAAGCTGATTCATTATAATTTGACTTGAATTACAAATACATTTCAGAAAATAAAAATAATTATTTATAGTCAAAAAATACTTATAATAAAAATATGGTGATGTTAATAGATGATTAATACATGATTTATGCAATTTTTTGTTTTATTTGCTCATGCAACCGTTTCTTTTTAAAAAGAATCCCATGAAAATGGCCAGCCGAACTAGCCGGGAAAAATAAAGCATATATTTTGTATAATTATATAATCTATACCAACCATTTATAAATATAATATGCATAACTTGCTGTATAACAACTATTTATAAGAATATTTATTTGTGCTGTAATGTGGGACAGCTAAAAGACATGCCAGTTTTCAATTATATTTTTTAATAGACATAGTCTTTTAATCTTAAATTAAAAATGCTTATGTTTGTTGCAATAAAATGATAAGCAACAGAAATGAAACCCTGGGATAAACGGTTATTAACTTTAAAAATTACATAAAAAATATAGCTATCGTTAGATAAAAGGCAAAAGAATAAATTATATTTATAAAAAAATATACTAAAGATCATGTATCTTGATATTACGTTATTGGGAACCTTCCAAATCAAGCGATAATTTTTGTAAATTACGAGAAACACATGTAAAATTGGACGCTGTATTATGATAATATAATATGACGTAAACTATTTGCTTTAAATTAATTTAAATTATGTAACAAATGTTAGTTTCACGGATGATTAAAATTAAGTCATCATCAAGCACTCGCAGCAATATAAAGAAGGGAAGAAATCAAACCAAACAAAACTGAGGCCATTTAAAACAAATCAACGTAACTCAAAAACAATCATTTTACGGAAAAGCAAAAAGTGCAAAACATTCCTTTGACCTAAGCAGTTTTCGAAAAGTTTTGAAGATAAAAATCATAAACCTTAAACACAAATTATACCATTTTTGTATATGTTGAGTTTACACAATCGGATCAACTATAATAAAGTAAATGCAGATTCAGATACAAATGCATAATAAAAACAGGCAAAATAAATGGATGGTTAAAGACCAAAACCGCAATGACAATGATGTCAATGTATTTAATAAAATAATGCTTAATTACACTAATTTTCTATTTGATTTCACATTCAACAACTACAATTGTTTAAAGACATACGTTCAGAAAGGATTTGGTGTTAACAACACAATTTCTTCAGAAAGGAAAAATGAGATTTATTGACTCAATATCTTACACCACGAGTCAGTCAATTCCAATTTTAATAAAATTAAATTAAAATAAAACAGAAGGCAAAATAGTTTATTACTCTTAATGTTAATTTTGAAAGCATGATATTCCAAACACAGAATTCTGAAATGCAATAAATTGCTCGATAAGTGTCGTCAACATTGTTCATAGTTGGATATCCAAAACAACTGTATTTCGATTTCTAGCACAATATAGAAAGAAGAGAAAGGGAGTACGCTAATTTACAAACGAAAGTAAACCCCCGAGCAGCATGGGCTATGGCTAGGTACAAAAATGCCTATCCAGCAATTACGTTTAAACCGGTAGAAACGCGCTACTATTATAGATTGGCGACCAGTGCCTTTGCTGAAAAATTCAACGTTGCAAAAAAAGTTAATAATCATACGTCCTATGAATGATTTCAGAAAAGATAAATCCACAAATATAATAATCAACAAATCAAAACCAATTTCATTTATTTCTGAACATCAAAACAAGAATATTTATGACAACGTGTAAATGTTATAAATGATTTGTTTTCATGCATCCAGTATATCGAACATCTTATAAGTGAACATATTACATTTTTTGCTGTATAATGATTGCTCCAATTAACAGGAGTATCTTCTGCTGCTTTAACCAAAGGGGTATGTAATTAGATCTTCTAATCCAGTTTTGGCAATTTCAAACACGCAACATTCCATGCAAATAATTCGTCATTTTAGAGTATTTGTCTTTATCTGTCTGGTAGAATTTTTTGTCCACTTTTCTATAGTATTTTGTACTATTTACTCTCTTAATAATTGTATAGGGCACAAACCTATGTTCATTGTTTTTGGTATCAACCATTAATTATTAGATATTCTTTTAGTACCATCTGATTTCATCCAGCTCTCTGTCCAAAATTAGCTTTACAAAATGACTCATAAAGCATTTACCAGTTTTACATTTAGACACCGATGTTTCAGATATTCTAACTTCTGAATTATTTATATCGTATAATCAATACATTGCAAACATGGCATCTTTTGGTAAAACTAGCTTTCCTTTTTGTAGGTTTGCATTGCAAATTCTTTTATTTAGCATAGTACAAATCCCCATCCTTCTTGAATTGAATATTGTTGAAGGGACCAAAATTTACTTTATGATCACTTTAATATTTCTAATAAACTAGTTTCGCATAATATTCCAAATTATGTTTACAATATATTGCTTATCATCTATTTTCTGTAGCTAAGCATTTTAAAATCACATAGTTCTTGAATAAAACTATTGGAACAATTATATTTCGAAATTACGATTTTTTTGTGTTGACTGGGGTCCTATTATTAATAATTTCGTCTATTTCTTCCGACGATTCATTATTAAAACGATTAATTTTGATACACTAATTGACACCATTTTTAGCAAATTATCATTTTCTGCAGAGTAGAAAGTTTAACTGGCTTTTCTTTATACACTAAATAACTTGATTAGATATTTAAGTCAAAGTAAATAAATTAATCGTTGATAAACAAATCACTTAGTATGGTATAACAAATTTGAATGGGTTGTATGTTTTACGAAAGAAATGATCTGTATTTAATTCCATAAAAATACAATTGGCATTAAATTTATCCCACGTTTCTTCGACTCAATCAGAACTTAGAAAGTCCAATTGATTAAAATATTTACAAAACTCGAGGTTCGGTCAGAAAAAAATTTAAGTATTTCTATTAATAAAAGTTTTTGATTTAGATTTAAAGAGGTAGTACGTGCAAATGCAATCAAAAATAACTTTAAACCTAAACTTACTTTCATTATTTAAAGAAAAAATGTAAATGTGCTTGGACCACACACCAGAAGTAAAACTTTTATTATAATTTTCAATAAAAAAAATATTAACCGCAGAAAACAAATCGGAAGCCCCCATCGCAGACGGTCACTCAAGCGTTATTGCATTAATATTGGGTTATGTATCTGACACTGATATTATAAATTAACTTGTCAGATTAGATTTAATTTTGCTCTTACTTAATCCCACTCATCGGTTTTACATTTTCTTTCTCTTTCACGAAAAAGTTTAATTTTAAATGCATTTGACGCAAAAAATACACATATTAGAAGATATAAAATCGATAGGTGGAATTTGAACTCGAGAAAAATTGCCCTCATAGAAGCATAATTATTAAATTAACATAGTTTAGATTAGGTTTAATTCCTAAATAGACTAATCCTTAGACAACTGCAAAAGCCACGATTTATGCAATAACGACCGCAAAAGTGCAATACTAAAAATATTATATAGTAGTCGACGTTTTCAAAATTAATATCAAATATTTCTTTTGAACTATTAAGAAAAAGAAATCAGTTTTTCTAAGGCGTAGTATTACTACACAAACATTGAATAAAATACAGACTGGGGTGGAATAAAATTGTATTTTTTTAAGGGGTAGTACAGGCAAAAGTGCTTCCCCTAAAATGTCATTCAATTTAAGAATGATTACCATTCATCATTCACCAGATTGGTGATTACCAGTCACAAATGTTACAATGAATATCTAAGGAAGGGAGCATCGTGCGTTTGTAGTTTGAGAAGTATCTAATATTGAGCATATCTGGTATCATACAGCGGAGCTTACGCAAACGATTCAATATTTTTCGTAACGGATCAATTCTGAAACGTACAGATGGGTACAACATTTTGAAGTTATGACACCAGCAATTAATTCAAAATTTGAAAAACATTCTCGATGTGTAAGGACTCTACTAAAATAAACTGCAGCACAACAAATAAGTAGTTAAACACTTCACAAAATTTTTCAACGAAACCTTCACTTTCACCTCTATAAGCTTATATTTGATCAGTAACTAAAAAGAAATGAAAGAGATTGTGCACAACGCCAGCAAAACGCCGAAAGAATTCAAGTGATATTTGCTGACAAAAACCAACCAGTAATAATTATGAGAGATGAAGTTCATCTTCATTGGAGCGGTTCTGTTAACAAACAAAACTATCGATATTAGGCTGCCAACAAAACCAAAAAATGGCATGCTAATGCCGACAACATGAGAAAGTCAATGCTGAAGCGCTGCAAACCGTCTTCGAATAATCGGACCTTACTTATTAAG